>BCLH01000005.1:513913-574480 GCA_001602315.1 Zoysia pacifica | reverse complement strand
TTCGAAGCCCCGCCCCGGCCTCCGCCGCCCCATCTCCAGTTTGCTGCCCTGCCCGGGCCGCCGCACCAAGTCACCGGTTCGCCGCCCCGCCTCCCGCCACCGCCGCCCCATCTCCTGTTCGACACCCAGTCACCGGTTCGACATCCCGTCCCGGCCGTTGCCGCCCGATCTCTGGCTGCCGTCGCCCCATCTTCAGTTCGCCGCCCCGCCTCGACTCCAGTGTTAGCATTAATCTTGACTAGTACGGTAGTTGGAGTCTTTGGATGGTTGTTTCTATTAGTTGCATACGTATAGGTCTGGAGTTTGCTGTCATAGGTTAGTTAGATTGTTAATCGGCAGCTGCATGCATGGTAGCCAGTGTGAGTTGGCCGGTTAACAGTCCAAGAATAATTAGGAGAGTTTACCATGTCTGCAGCGTAGATCGTGGTCAGGATGATGACCACGTTTTGTGGAGTCAGTGCATGCGTTAGTGCCGTAAAAATTGGGTTTAGTGGCTAGTGGTTGCATTAGAGTCCTGTAATCAGTTGGTTTGTTATATAAATAGAGAAAAGGACGTGAGCCAGGAGTGGGCAGCGTCACCAAAACTTGTGTTCTTTCTATGTGTGTGCGTCACCACCAGGGAGAGAAGCAAGGCAAAGATATTGCCGGTAAATTAGAGAGAGAGAGAGAGAGGAACTAATCACAGGGATTAGTTCCAACAAGTGGCATCAGAGCCGTTAAACGTCCTGCAGTGATGTCAAGCACCGGTAAGGATGGAGTCCTGTACACGCTGCCGGGGAAGCACAGCAATGGTGACAACGAGTCCGGCAAGGTGCAAATGCCACAGAGAGAAGGGAAGGTAACCCCCCAGTATCCGGTATTAAACAAGACAAACTAAGCTTGGGCGACAAGAATGAAGCTCCTCATGCGTGCTCAAGGTGTGTGGGATGTGGTTGATCCCAACATTGAGCAACGCGTCATTGATTCAGAGAAGGATGAGATTCGATGGGGCTTTGTGATGACATATTGATGCAGGTAGCACAGAAAGAGAGTGCATTGGAGATGTGGACAGCACTGCACTCCATGCATATGGGCGCTGAGCGTGCCAAAGAAGCGAAGGTCCTGACGTTGCATTGGGAGCTTGAAAACCTTGCCATGGGTGAGGCAGAGTTAGTGGATGATTTCGCAGCAAGGTAATGTTGCTTGTTGGTCAGATTCGAGGACTTGGCTAGAGGATTGAAGAGGTGAGCGTTGTCAAGAGGCTGCTGCGTGCCGTCTCTGACAAGTTCATTCATATTGCGACGGCAATCGAGCAGTTCGGAGACATGAAGAAGATGACCTTGGAGGAAGTCATTGGGTCGCTGAAGGCATATGAGGAGCGCATCAAGGCACGAGGCGCATGCAATGAATAGGGGCTTCTCTTGGCGAGGGGCTTCGAGTCGTCACAAGGGCGAGGCCGTGGCCGCAGTCGTGGCCATGGAGGCAGTGAAGGTCGCATAGACAAGAGCAAAAATCAGTGCTACGTCTGTGACGAGTATGGGCACCATTCGTATGAGTGCCCGGCAAATGGAAAAGGGAAGAAAGAAGAGGAGATAGCACTTCTTGGAGAGGTGTACGGCATGTCTGATGAACATCCAACGCTACTGTGATCAAGTTAGAAAAAGGTGTAGGCAAGATTAGGAAGGAAATTGTTAGCATTAATCTTGACTAGTACGGTAGTTGGAGTCTTTGCATGGTTGTTTCTATTAGTTGCATACGTATAGATCTGAAGTTTGCTATCATAGGTTAGTTAGCTTGTTAATTGGCAGCTGCATGCATGTTAGCTTGTGTGAGTTGGCCGGTTAACAGTCCAAGAATAATTAGGAGAGTTTACCACGTCTGCAGCGTAGATCGTGGTCAGGATGATGACCACGTTTTGTGGAGTCAGTGCATGCGTTGGTGCCGTAAGAATTGGGTTTAGTGGCTAGTGGTTGCATTAGAGTCCTGTAATCAGTTGGTTTGTTATATAAATAGAGAAAAGGACGTGAGCCAGGAGTGGGCAGCGTCACCAAAACTTGTGTTCTGTCTTTGTGTGTGCGTCACCACCAGGGAGAGAAGCAAGGCAAAGATATTACTGGTAAATTAGAGAGAGAGAGGAACTAATCACAGGGATTAGTTCCAACATCCAGTTTGACGCCCCATCTCCCGGCCGCCGCTGCCAAGTCACCGGTTCGACGCCTTGCCTCGGTCGTCGCCGCCTGGTCTCCGGTTCAACGCCCCGCTCCGACACCAGTTCGACGCCCCGCCCCGACTGTCGCCGCCCCCTCTCCAGTTTGCCACTGTCATGGATGAGAGAATGAAAGACAGAAATAGGTATTTTTGTTATTTATATTATTATTGTAAATTTTATATGCAGTAAATATGTATACCTTATAGGATTATTAAGTTTTAACAGTCAATCATCAGGACATCAATACTTTGTGTGACAGATGACTGGAGTGAAGAAGATGAACTACAAATTCATGCTAAGGTACTAATATATATTATTAAATATAATGTATAAAGTTAATCATAAATTTATTGCTTACATTATTATTATACTGCATGTGTACGTGATAGTATAACATTCCAGAGAAAATTCTTGGTTCAATTGTTAGCATCTAATTTGAACGAGGCAAGAAGGATTTTGCTAAAAAATATCGAAGATTACTTTGCTGTATCACGAGAAACCAAATTCTTTGATGAAGTGTATGATTTAATGATTCATTTTGTCTTTCATATATCGTATCGAACTTATGTCACGTTATATTTATTTATCGGAAGAAGAATATATCATGTTATATTTTTGTATCAAATATGTATTACATCACATTGCTCTGCCCGTGGCGTAGCACGGGCACACGGACTATTCTAAGAGAACCTCCACTTAAATCTAATTGAAACTCCTCTGAAATTGGATGTCTCTTTCTAGTTTTGTGCGTTTATCTATACTTCTCTTGATCTTTTGAATGTTCCTAATTATAATAAAGTTATCAGGTGTCAATCTATTCTCAAAAGAGAGTAAACATGTGTTAAGAAACGAGCTCACTTCTAA
Source organism: Zoysia pacifica (assembly GCA_001602315.1). Lineage (NCBI taxonomy): Eukaryota > Viridiplantae > Streptophyta > Magnoliopsida > Poales > Poaceae > Zoysia > Zoysia pacifica. The sequence continues at coordinate 571,428 of BCLH01000005.1, read as the reverse complement.
ATTTAACTATTGTGCACAAACTCTTATGATTAAAGCACAAATAATATTTAAAGGAATATTGTGCGGATCTAAATGAAATGTTCTCACCACCATTAAAAGTTAGAAACTTATAAATCTTTCAAAATTATAAGTTCCCCTTCCCTGCCATCATTTTAAATTTTGCACCCTTTACCTGCCACTTCTGGTGATTTACTTATTAGATGCACTACGAAAGAATGCCTCGTGAGTATAGGTCTACTTCATCCGACTGCAAATGGTATGATGGTGTCGCTTGACCAAAATGCCAGCTGGTGCGGAAACGACATGCATGATCAGTAACTGAACCTTATCCAGCCAGCTTGTACAACGTGCGATATCTATGTTACTGTAGTCTTCTAATGTTATATTTGATCATTAGTTTTGATAAATATCAAAAAATTTATTATAATTTATTTTATCATTAAGATATTTCAAACACAACATATAATTTTACATATTTAAATTAATTTTTAAATAAGATGAATGGATAAAGATGACATAAAAATTAAATACGACTATAATTTAGAATTGAGAGAGTAATCCATTCGATTTGAAAAGTAAGTCATTTTGAATAATGCCACCATCCCTGCAAAAATAACTTTGACTCATACTTCCTCCGTTCCGATTGACGTCGTATTGACTTTTAAATTCAACTTTGACCATTCGTTTTATTCAAAATAATTTGATAAATTTCATATAATTTGATTTATCATTAGAATTATTTGAACCACAACTTAAAATTTTACACATTCAAGCAAATTTTTTGAATAAGATGAATAATTAAAGTTGATCGTAAAAGTCAATGGTGATATCAATTTAAGAACGGAGAGAGTATTTTTAAAAAATATTTATTATAAAGTGATATATATAAAAATATATATATGAAATTATTTTTAAAAATCTAATCATATATTTTTATATTTCTAAACTTAGTAAATTAAAACTTATTTGTAATTTGTATTATGAAAATATTATTCAAAGGGACTTCTTTTTCGAATGGAGTACTCCCTCTATTCTTTAATTGATGTCACCGTTGACTTTTAAATTCAAATTTGACCATTTGTCTTATTCAAATTTTTTTGATAAATTTCATATATTTTGATATAATTTGATTTATCCTTAGAGTTATTTGAATCTCAACTTAAAATTTTACACGTTTGAGGAAATTTTTTAAATAAGATAAAAGATTAAAAAGTTGAATTTAAAAGCCAATGATGACATCAATTAAAAAACGGAGAGAATATGTACCAAGGTTTGCTGGCGGCTTCATGCGACAAAGGAATGCATGGCCATGGCTTTTGATGCTATTCTATATGTTTGACTTATCTTTATATATTAAATGCTATGCATTCTCTTGAATGTTATTGCTCCACATCTTTCACGCGTTACGGTAAAGATGAAGCGGCCATTGCATAGCAAAAATAGTCTCCACTTTTCTGGACCCTTCCTGCTCCCTCAGTTTCCTCTCTCATGATATTGTTGCCTCAAGGTAAAGTCTGCGATGAACTATATCTTAGCATCTCCCTCCGTCCTGTTTGCTTGTAAAAATGACATTGCATAGTTCCTTTATTTGATTTCTCAACAGACAAAATTTGATTAGTTTGGAATTTCTACTGGGATCAGATAGAATTATTTAGTGGTACGTGAGAACCCTTCAGTTGTTTAAGTTCTTTATACATTTTGTTTTGGAAACATAACTCCAGCGTCAATACAACTGTACCGTACTCCCTCCATTTTTAAATTGATATCGCCATTGACTTTTAACATCAATTTAACGAATAGTCTTATTTAAAAAATTAGTTAAAATGCGAAAAAATTTAAGTTGCGGTTGAAATAACTCTAATAATGAATCAAATTATAACAAATATATATATTTACTAAAATTTTTTTAATAAGATGAACAGTCAAAATTGATGTTGAAAGTCAATGACGACATCAATTTACTACCGGAGGGAGTATATACTTATGTTGACTTGGACTACACCTTTCAATTTTGGCTCTTGTGTTTATACGAATTAAAAAAGTATTAACTTTATGAGATTTCTCCTCAAATATATGGAGCCGCATCATCAATAAATTCAAGACCATCAAATCAATCCTCTGATGCACAAGAAGCGTTGGATCTACATCTGTAGCTCTTGCTTGTAGACCCTTTATAAAACTAGAAACAAAGTACAACTCCGTCCTTCCATCAGCCCTTCGGTAGTTTTGCATTTAGATCCTTAACAAAACATAAAATGTTTGCCCGATCCTTCCACCATCCAAAATCTTATAGTAGATCCTTCATGAATAATTTTTTTTAGCTATTAAACCAAGCACAAGAAGCGTCGCATTGCAACAAGGGCAATCGTGGTGATTTTATTTTTTTCCAATTAATAAAGTGAGGAGTTGCTTTTGTTTCTTATTATACTTCCTGTCATCGGACTCGAGCTACTATTTATTTCTTACAAACTACAACATTGTTAGTTACTCCACTATGTGTCTCATTCGAAACAAAATTTTAGAGAAATGATCAATTTTTTGTAGAACTCTTAATTTTTTCTAAATTTTAAATTTCTCAAGTTCATTTGTGATTGAGATAAATCTACTTCACCCTCTCAAAAGTCTACGTAATCCCTCAACTATAAAACAAGACACTTCACACCTTGGACTATCCAAACCGTCTAAATAACTTTCAAAATTTATATTAGACGTGGTTCTGCTGACTCTTTCTCTTCTGATATGTCATCGTTGATTTGTAACATAAACTTTGACTATTGATCATATTTAATATTTTTTTACAAATTTCATATATTTAGTTATAATTTAGGAACAAAGGAGTAGTTGGTAGTACATATAGACAATGGCATAAATATAAGAGATTAACTATAACTATTTTGAGAAATCAAATCTACTTCTATATCTTGCAAGTATATACTATAATTAAAGACCTTTATATGTTATAAAAATGTATATTTAAATAACTTAAATGTTTTATTTTTTAAAAATGCTCCTTGATTACTATAAGAACTAAGATTCAATCTTCATCCCACTTACAACTCCGGTCTCAAAAAAGAAATTGCTTTGGATAATGTTTTAGTCAAACATTGGCAATATAAATTACAAATACTTTTAAATTTATTAAGTTACAAAATATAAGAAACATACATTTAGATTTATTTTAAAATACTTCCACAAATTATACATATGCTACTTTTTATTAAATATTTTTATAGATAATAAGAGTCAAACTTATGCTTTGGAGACCGTGTCGATAACTTTTTTTTGAGACCAGAGTATATGTTTATGAAACTTTGTTACCTCAAGAAAACTACACGCCTATTTGTTACATAATAAATTTAAAATATGGTGCTTTAACTAAGGAGGCACAACAAAAATATACACGAAGAGCGCGGCAATTTCCACACAGATTTTCTAGTTTCATCTAATCACGGGGTGTGATGAACGGCTGCCAAGCAAATGCATCGCAAAAGGCTAGAGTAAGTTTTGGATCATGCACAACACAAGATGTGATGCAGAGTAGCAGTACTCCATCCGTTTACAATTATAAATTATAGCATTTAAATTTTGTTTCTTAATATATGTCATTCTCATCTTCTAATACATATTTCTCTCTTTCTAACACACATTTTCTCTTCCCAATAAATCTTTATCTTTATCTCTCTTTCCTCCTCTTTTTCTGCACACTATACTTTTTCACTTATTTTTAATTCCTTTGTCTAAAGCTAGAATGATTTATAACTGTGAATAGAGAAAGTAGGTTATAAAGGAATAGTTTCATCTATAACATCAATTTTGATCTACTTTTCACCTCTATCACTACCTTATATCAATGACACATAAACAACCTATCATTGACCAATCACATGGTATAGATGAAAACTCCTAGCAAAATGATGGTATAGATTAAAGATGACAACAGGGTTTTGAAACTCGATACCTGATGGATAATTACTCCATTAGGGGACGGGTATGGGGGGGGGGAGTTTTTATACCCATGAACTTAAACAGATAAGGGTATTGAAATATTCTATCTGTCTTCGATACTCAATATATACAAAAGTACATAATTTTTATTAGATATAAGTATATAAAATATTATCACATAAATTATTTTTATACGTTTTACTTAATGTATCATATTTAATTCAAATTTTTATTAGTTTAACTTATTTTGTGTCAATAAATTGAATACTTATAGTAAATATAAATAACAAATATATATAAAAAACTAATTATAATTTTAGTTGCATTTTTAATGGGTATCCGAGACCTGTTAAATCTGCGGGTGTGGTATGCGAAAAACTTCATCCCAATAATTAATTTATATGGGTATCAAAAAGTAAAACCTGACAGGTATGTAGCTGTTGTCATCTCTAGTATGGATATAATATTCCCACTAAATTACTCTTACTACAAGTCAGAATTAACAAGACCGTAATGTTTGACCATATCCTGATGTTAGCACATCAAGACCTTAGGCCTATTCCCCGAGCCCAGCTCCGATCCTTGCCATGAAAGCCCACTCATTTTTAGTCTTCGGCCCCAACTAGAGCTGGCCAACTCAAGGCACAATGAAAATGGTCCGACCTTGGCATGGCATGGCCCATAGTTAATCGCACTTGTGCCGACCTGGCAAGAGGTGCATGTCATGCTTGGGCCGTTACCCCGGCTCAGTGGGCGGTATGGTCCAGTACGATTAACACTAGTTTAATATATAATCACTTATATGTAGTTAAATAATATTATGTGGTACAATGATAAAGTTGTTGCTTCAATTTATTGATTGAAGTCTTCAGCTAATTCTCACATCACTTACATATTTTACAATATTTTACATTGAACTATTCTAACTGGGTTGTTGGGTTGCTAATGGGTTGACCCAATACGATTAACTAATTTCGTGCTGGGCTGTGGGCTGGCGTTCAAGCCCGTGGGTCAGTGCGGCACGGTCTATTAAACACGATGTTCAGTCCGATTCGAAATATAACGATGTCCAGTTCGACCCGAAATATAACAGGTCGTGCTTTTTCGTGCTTCGAGCCGGCTGTGCCAGGAGGCCCATTTGGCCAACTCTAGCCCCAACACCTGTAGCCACAACGGGTCCTGTTTGCTTCCTCATATGTCAATTTGCAACCTACCACCGGGCTTATTACGTTTCGCCTGCGTCAAACTTAGCTCCGACCATCTCTATTTTCGTTCGTGGGCTGAATCTGAATCATCTTGTTTTGAAATTTTTCTCACTGCTGCTCACCTACTGGGCTGCTCCCACTAGATTATTTACCTGATTTTTGAAACCCTATGCTTCGTTTGTCCCTGTTCTGTAACATCGTTAAGTGCAGTTTCATTAAAGAATTCAAAAATAATAACAAATCAATTGGTAAATGAGAAAAAGATGAAAGTACCTTTATGTTTATTTTCCGCATCGCACATGTAAGTATAAGTAAAGAAAATAGAAGTAATTTTGCAAATGATATTTTGGTTCTTTTTGCATGGAATTTAATACGTTTAGAGCACATAACAGGATAAAGGCAACTCATTACTTTATATTCAAAAAACATGTCCATTCTTGCAAAATCTCAAAAAGAGATCTATTTTTAGAATTGGCACTCAAAATAATGGCAGTTTTACAATTGTTCTAGTATTTAATGGGTCAATGGTGGTGCTGAGCTAGATGCTAATTGAGAGCGATTTTTTTGCATATTTTTGGAATTTTGTTAGTAATTCAATTTTTAACTATTTTATTCTTAGGGTGATCCGACCGACTAATTGTTTATCGACTAAAATTTAGTCTTTTTCTTCCAAACGGGTGCACTAACAGAGAGACTAATTTTTAGTCCATAAACTAATTGTTTTCCAATTAATCAATTAAGAGGGACTAATAAGGACTAATAATTTATGGATAAAATAAAAAGTCTAAATTACCCTAAGTTTTTCAGAAACCAATTCAGAAACGTATACTACATGGATCTGATATGAATCCGTAGCATATTTGTCAAGAATAAGCACGACATGAATTACTATGCATGCATAGATTATTCCAAGTGTGTATATATAGTCCATATACCTTCTATGGGGCTCAGTATGTCCGGTTCATACTGCAACATTTATGTAGGTCTTTTAAGTAAAATGTTTGAGTTCGAGGCTTAACGAACCGGATGTGGCTCACTAGAGTGGCATCTCTTGATATGTTTTTGTTAAGGGCCGGCGGAGACGGCCACGACTGGTCCTGAAGCCCTGAACATGGTACACTGCAAAGCGACTCGGTGAGAGTTGACCGACGAGCGATGGTAGTGGATGTTAAAAGGAAGTAGCCAAAGCTTAATATATTGCCATAGATGATGAACTAATTTTTTAATTATTTGTGTTAATTAATTGATTTATTATGTTGTTATGATTACATTATACTAGTATATTTGTGTTAAATAAATGGCGGAAGTAAATTTGAAAAAATGGTAGAAAAGACTATAAAAAATTTAAATACATGACGAAAAATACAACTAACGATTTAACAATTAGTCATAGATCTAAACAGTCACAGACTAATAATTAGTCAGAGGTGAAACAAACATTTTATTGAAGGATAAACTAATAATTAATCGATTAATTATTAATTCAAACTAACAATTAGTCATCGGATCCAAACAGTCACTTAATCCGTAACTCATTTTGAAATCTGTTTGAACCATAATATTTATGAATTAATGTAAACAATTTAATTTTTATTTTTTTTAAAATCCTTCTTAATGAAGCAAATGTTCCAGTGATAAGATTTATTGTAACTTTCAATATTAAAAGATTCAATTGTTCCAACATTAAAATTAATTGTTCAAGTAATACGATTCCATTGTTTCAGTGGTGGCAATTGTTTTAGTAGTAAAATCAATTTATCTATAAAAATAATTTAGTTAAAAATTAAATTTTTTATAAGACTTCGATGGATGCACGCATGAGTGCAGTAAAAGAAGAAAATAAAAATGGAGATGACAAATATTTAAAAAAAATGAAAAAATAAGAAAAAATGAAAAGAAAATATAAAGAAAATTTTTGAATGTTGAAAATTAAAAAATAAAGGGAAAAAAGAAAAACGTAAACCGACTGTATAAGAAATAAAAAGAAAACCAAAATAAAAAATAAAATGCTCACTGGGCCGTAGCGATTGTGCTTGAAATAAAAAGAAAATACCAGCTTGTCTCTTTTTTTTTTTTTCTCGGCGCCAGCTCCCGTCCCGTCTAGCGCCGGCTCGCTTCACGGCCCACCCCACGGCCACAGCAACACGCCGTCCCCACGCCGCCCCGTCCTGTCCAGCGCCGCCGCCCGCGCCCCGCCCCATCCCCCGAGCGCCGCCGTTCTGCCCCGCCTGCCGCCACGATCCGATCTGCCCCGCGCGCCGACTAAGGTAAAACAGTCCGCTTAGATAGGGCGGCCGCCCTACCTCGCCTATTGGTAGATCCGCCTCTGGGCATGGGTGATATGGGGATGTCATCCCAATCGGGGGTGGGGGTGGGGATTAATCCTGTTCTTGCTGGAGCAGGAAGAGACCTGGGGGCCCGAACTCTCGGAGGAGAGTGGAGGACCAGAGGAAGCGAGGGCCTCTCCAGTCTCCCCTGGCGGCGGCTGTCCTTCCTCGCCCTAATATGTTTTCCAAAATATTGGGGATTCAACATAAGCGTATCACCCGCACACTAAGTCTTCATTTCATTTCGATTATGAATACCCTTTCTCATTCTCAAATTGTGCCAGTTGTCGGTTGGATGCAACTGAAACTAGAAACATCATCTTTTTTTTTAAAAAAATTGAATTTAATCTATTGATGATGTGTATACAAAATTCCAGGTTTAGCTCTCCTTTATTGCTTTGGGCTGGTTTCCATCCCCTTAATAATAGGTCGTCTGTGAAAGCTAGTTTAGCAAGCATTTAAAATGCTTAATTAGAATGAATTCCGTACTGTTGGTATGTATGATGCTTGTTGTAGAATTACCTTTTTTTTGGTGAAGTATGAGCTGATTATTGATTCTAGTGTCATCTGGGATTGTTGTAAATAGTGTACTTGTTTTCCAAAAAACTGTATTCATGGACAAACACTATGTTGCATTTTATATTTTAGTTTTCCAAATGAAATGATAATATCAATATGTTACTTATGTTGGTTTTAGTAAACATTCTACTCCCCCTTGCTTTTAATTGATGATGCTTGGACAACCTTTCTAAACTATAAAGGTTGTCTTAATATTATCAATTAGACTCCAGAGGACGTATATAGCATGTATTATATATGAGTATATATTAAAGCTATGATATCTTCTTTATATGGATTGGCTACAAGACAGTGAGATAGCTAGCAAATGCTGTGCCTATCAAATATATCTTTCTACTATGCTCGGATTTACTTTCTAACTGATATCATTGTTAAACTTATTGTTTTCTGTCAATATGGTTTATATGCTTGTAATATTTTTGCAGTTGGAACTGTTAGCATTAACAGTAGTTGGTGCTGGAGTAGCGTTTCCTGTTTTTTTTTTCCTCGTACATGTGCTACCTAGCTTGATACTGTAGTCTTTTTTTTTTGGATGAATTGTATTGTAATATATCAGCAGATAATTCTTTTACTTAAGGCCTTAATAAACTCTAATGTTTCCTTAGTTATGAATAATTGAGATTCTGTTACCTTGTAACATGGCTGTCAGTTATTTATTTCTAAGAAAACAAACTTGGCAATGTACATCTGATCATTTCAGTCTTCACTTTGATTTGTCGACCATTTGATCTGTGTTCCAGTAGAATGTTTACCCTAATTTCAGTCTAGGATTGACTTGGCAAAAATTTCCACTTAATTGCTGTCTAGTAGAATTCTTCCTGTTATTGATCTCTGCTTTTGAAGGGCGTTTGCAGTGCAGTGGTATCCTCTCCACGTGTCCTAGAGGTCCTGGGTTCAAATACGCCTCGTTGCAAAATATAAAACAGGGGAAGGTTGCTTAGAAACTTCCCTTCCTCAGACCCCACTGAGCTTTAATCAGTCGATACATCCTTTATTATCTCCTCTCTTCTCCACAAATATATTATATGAAGAATTGAAGGTCCACATGGATTTCCTACTTTCTAAGTTTCTAATGTGCATCTTAGTCATTGATGTCTCTAACAGGACACTCAATCAGATATGGGCTTGTTTTTCTCTTTGTTTCTGTCAGTGCCCTGTTATATTTGTATAGTGCTGATCATCTAATATTGAATTGTAGAAATTGAAAAAACAACAGATAAACTATATTCTTGTATTGTACTTCCTGGTCATCCACAACAAATTGATTACAAACTTGAGTACCCAATCTGTAACCAGTCATAGTGGCTAGCTCCTGCCAGAATTGCCATCAGATCCTTCTGTTGCATCAGCATCAAGAAAGGTTGATGCTCCCTTGAGGCCTTGCAATACATCGATAAACTGAGATTTCTTCTGGAAATTTTAATAAGCATTCTGCTTCAACAGGGTTGTACATGTATAATTATCTTGTCGCTGGGCCTCAATGCTCTGGTTATACAGTTGACAGCTGGGCCAGTGTTAGAAACGAAAAAATAAAGTGATGCACACAAGGAGACAAAACGAAAAGAGAAGGGGGATATTTGTGATTGCTGATTCTGTTATTTAGTAATAAGTCAATACCATTCACTAAGCACAAGCTAGAATACAAACTACACAACCATCTTAGAGGGCAAAAGGCTGCAAGTCATACATAACTGGATGCTGCTGTGTAAGCCCATGGTGCCGTGGCTTCTTGTGTTGCATGTGATCCCTCAGCTACCCTCTGTAGGTAGGAGTAAACACCTGATGGCTAGTTATTTATTGGACTGAGAATTTTACACCCAAAGTTACAAGCATCCACATTAGCTGATTCAACATTTCAGAATGCTTCAACATTAAAAAGAATAATATTGTATTCTTTGACAGTCAAGCTGTTACTTTTCATCATGCGCAAACAATACCTTTTTTTAATCTTGATATCAAAGTTCACCGTGAAATTGATGTTTTACCAGTTCACTTCAAATTTGTATGTACCGCAGACATGATTGTTTCTGTAACTTTTTTGAACCATCATAACATGTTGGAGTATCAGTTTATCATATATTTGCTGATGGGGATGTCAGAGCTGTCCTTTTCTGTTTTCCTAGGTTCTCTTCTTCAGCTTTATATCTGCCTTGTTGCTTATTGATGCAGTCAGTTTTCTTCTATTCCCTTTTTTGTTTGCATGGCTCATACCCATACCAAACCAGAAACAGTTCTGCTTCAAATCGGTAGAGAAAATTTGAAGCAAGTTTTCCTAGATATCCAATGATGTGTATTATGCACATTGCATCTACAAGCTTACCCCAACTTGCTTGGGATTTTAAGGCTTTGTTTTGTATGCTATTGCATCTACTGTTAGTGTAGTGTCATCTCTTGGCAAGAGGTAAACTTATTTATGTTAATGGTTTTGTAAATTAGCCGGAAATGTATCTGTTAAGCGAGGCATGTTTCATGCCGATGAATGTTGTGAAAATAGCTTGCCATGCAACAGTTTTTCCGTATAATATGCTGCGTATTGAGATTTCTTTCTATTTGGCTCATTTTATTTTGGGATATTGTAGGTAATATTTTCAACATAGAGACTGCAGTATGGCGGCTAGACGCAATGTTCAATACTCACGTCTTTCGACAGAGGATGAGGATTACAAAAATCTAACTGAAGGTGATGTTGACCTTCGGTTCACTTACACTCCAAAATCATTGAGGAGGATTCCATGGAAGTCAATTGCCCTAGCAATTTTTCTCCTCCTCCTGGGAACTTCGCTTCTTTTCCTTTCCTACTTCATATTTACTGGTCACATGGAGGGTGATAATTCTCAGGCATATGGTCTCTTATTCCTGGGGTTCCTTGCATTCCTTCCTGGTATGTTATGTATATCCTGCCCTTATTCACTTTATTTAGTTAATTTCTCAGTTCTATCCTTGCCTTCAGAAAGAAATTAATTGCTTTAGAAGAGCAGAAAATTTTACATGACATGAGGGACTACACAATGCTGCTGTTTATTAGTTCGGAACTAGACAATTTTGTTTACAAGTAGCATTGATGATATTTACTGTTCACACTTTTTGGCCTCTCAATTTGCATCACTTGAAACATTCTTTGCCTTTCTATGACTAATGCATGGACACATCAAGAACGTTCCTATTTTGCAGGAAACATTTATATGTTTTGATACATTTCAGGTTTCTACGAGACTCGAGTCGCTTACTACTCATGGAGAGGAGCACCGGGATATAACTTTGCGTCGATACCGGATTATTAGCTTTCCATGTTTCCTATGCTGTGGACAGTAATACAGTTAAGAGCACAACGAACACCTTGACGCTTCAATTGGGAACTTAATTCACACTCAGTGATAAACAGTGAGTGCCTAATATGTAATATAAGTAGCAACATTCTTCTTTTTTTTGTTATCTATTGATATTACTTCAGACAATACAAACTTACAATTTCTTTTCCTGCATAACAAAGTTATTCATGCGCTTGATGTTTCTAAGTGTTTATCTTGTGTTGCAGCTACCCCAGCTCAGTATTTCACAACTCTATTATGTCAAACCTTGTACTCCCTCCATCCCTAAATTTTTAACACCTAGACTTTTAGCATCATGTTTGACTATTCGTTTTATTCATTTTTTCTATAAATATAAAAAATTTAGTCATTTTTAAAGCATGTCTTATAATAAAACTAATCACAATAAAATAAATGGTATTTTTACAATTTTTTTAATAAGATAGACAGTCAAACATAAAATTTAAAAGTAAGAATTTAAGGGCGGAGGTAGTACATTTATGTCTTTTAGATCTTCCAACTAAAAATACGGTGTGTCATTGCCATTCTTCCTTTAATCTTGCCTCCGGTTATATGGCCCTTGTTTAGCTAAATTGCTGATTTGAATCGACAATATAAGATCCCCTCTGTAAGGATTATGATTATTAAAAAAGTTCTTATACTATGGATTATTCATGAAAATCACTTATTCAACTTATTCATATAATGATTATATTTTTATGGCAAGAGTGTTTGGTAAAACAAATTATAGGGGTAGAAAAGGAGAAATGATAAAAAAACTAATATTTATAGTTTATGATGGTAGTACAAAATGTAAAAGTGATTATAGATAATTATAGACATAATCACTTATGGAATCTAAGTGTTTGGTAGAGATTGTATGTGGAGGAGCTTTTCAAATTATATACATTGTGACCAAGTACGTTGGTTAAACACGAAATGAACGTTGACACATGTCGATCTTACGGCACGTCACATGTCAAAGGCCATTTCGAACTGCCAATTAAAAATACTCGATTATATTGCATATAATTCTGGTATTCTCTGATATGCATTTCAATACCTAAGATCAATATGCATATCGTTAAGCCACGTGTGTAACCACCGTCATCACAAGTCATATATAGAGAGCCAATTTCAGAGTTTCATAGCAGATTGTTTACTTTACATATTTACCACAAAAGAAAGGTTTTGAACTCAACTAAGTTCCCTAATCAGCAACATGAACAAGAGCATCACTAGGTGAAATATGTGGCTCTTGCTCAAAAAAACAACGCAGCAAAACTAACTAAAAGCTTTAAGTGCTCAGCCTTTAGCACCAGCTACTCTGGTCCATCATCGAATCCGAGAGGATAGAAGTACTCAAACACGAGCTCGTCCTCACCGGTAAAACTCATCAAGCAGCATCTTGAGTATGAAGGTACTCAGCAAAACTTACACCACAGTCTATTCAAAGAGTATGCATTTTTAGCTTTGACAGGAATAAGCTATAGGATAACATTTTGCATAAAAGCATTAGCTCTGTATAGGAAATGAATGGTAAACTTTAATATAAGTGAAACTATAAGGGCGACGCTATCATACCAACAACAAGGAATGAGTAACGGTTCATAAGCTTACATATCACAATATCTTTCAAACCACAACTAGAAAATCGTACTATGATGCTGCTACTGTACTAAGGCTTGGTCATAACCGAGACCGCGATAATTCGAATTGTTTTTACATCTTGCAAGAGAGTACATCTTTACTCACATGCTACACGACCATCGACCATATAACCCGTCAGAAGTAGGTAGTGATTCGGTGTGACAACCCATTTCAAATACGCTCCGACTATTTACACAGGTGTTTGGTCAAGGCGAGTTGATCGCACTAGGTCCTCATGGGGGTCATCCCTAGCACCTCCTGCACTCCCAAACTCGCAAGCTAAATGGTCACAGCTAGATAAAGAGGAAGGCTTTTCTATTCATTATTTCAGCATGTGGATGTACGAAGAGTGCCAATGACAAGGAACACTTCATCAACTAATTCCTCTTAAATCACACCATAACTAACATTTATCTTTTAATGAGCATGGTCAATTCTTCCTAGTTAAATCCCTATATCGCGCGAACAATAGTGACCTTCCATTGTTCGACTTCTACTGTTTAAATAGAAGCCACACTAAGCAATACCGTAAAACCAACTTCTAGACCTACCCAACTCATCACAAGGTAGGGTGATAACAAAGAGCAAGAAAGGTAATGCAACAATTAGGGTAGCAGATACCTTACCTAATGTCTGACTAATGCAATCATATTATTTAACTGAACATATCCATTTAAGACATCCAAAAAGGGTTAAGATATGCAGAATGCTTGCCTTGAGTTGCAGGTTCTTCGCTCTCAAACGCTTGCTCTGCTGCACCCTCCGAACCACCAACTTGACTCTCTAGTAGCTCACCTTCTAAACAGCAGAAGATGCACTAAATTAATGACATGAAAATGATATAAAATGAGGTGCAAATGCCATGAGAATTTGTAGACATAAAGTTCATTGAGTCATGGTTGCAATGCAAAAAGAATGACTTGATTTGAGCAAGATTTGATCTAGAAATGAGCAAAATAGTGCAGCTGGTTAGGAAATAGTGATTATGATCTTTAATCACTATTAAATTAGAAACTAATTATTCTTCTCTGGTTTTGAACAGGACGATATTTTTAGTGTGTAGGTAACAGAGAGATGAATCCAAGGAACCAAATTTCACAACAAACGGAGGTTTTTACAAGGTGCTAAGATCGGGCTGAACCAGAGAGGTCGGATAGGGGTCAGGAAAGGGGTCGGAAAAGGTCGGATAGAGGTCAAAAAAGGTCGGCCAGATCAAAAAAGGGTCGGAAAGGGTCAAACATGGGTCGGTAATGGTTGGGAAGGAGTCAAAAGAAGTCGGACAGATTAACAAGAGCTCAGAAAGAGGTCGAAAAGAGTCGAAAAGGTTGGAAAAGGGTCGAGAAGAGGCCAAAAAAGGGAGAATGATCACTTTGGTGATGAAAATTGAGGTTTAGAACCTAAATAGAGATATTAGAAGCGTAATATCTCCTAAAATCTCTATTTTAGGTGCTCAAAGTGATATGCAACAAGTTAGATGAAAAAAAATCATCTACAATGATGAAACCTAGCCATAGATGAATATTAGGCTCACAAATAGAGAACCAAATGACCCAGAGAAAGAGAATGAAGATGAGAAAAAACCTTAAAAGCTTGGAGAGAAACTTGAAGAAGAGGGAAAGCTTGAAATGAAGTCTTTTAAGTTGGGATCGTCAATGGCGGAGCTCACCTGAGTTGAGGAAGATGAGGTTTCACGACGTCGGACGGAACAAATGGCATGAAACACGAGGACAGGAATGGGTGCCATGATGCAAAAACACGCGGCATCACTTCTCTGCAGCCTGTCGAAAGGTTGAAGGAGATAGAGGAGAGGCTGACAGGTGGGGTCACGATATTTTCTTTCTGTAGATTTTTCTGGTAATAGATAAAAGGAAGATGAATCCATTACCACTGGAATCACAGCCAACGAAGATATGGAATTTGAATGAAAATTTATCCAAGTTGACAGATTTCAAGAATTGAACGAATTGACCAAGTGGTATTCAAGATTTTTGAGGAGTTGCTTCACAATAAGAATTTAAATTCCTTCAAATTTTAAATTTTAATTTGAAATGTCATGATTATGCAATGCTTGTGCTAAATGATATTTATGATAATGACTTATGCATGTTGGGATGTTACATTGTAGCATAAATTATGATAGTTATTAGCAAAAATAGCCTTATAATCTCCACCAAATGGGACCTAATCCAATATGATGCCCTAAGCACTTCTAAATTGAAAGACAATAAATGCAAAACTTAGGGGTATCTATTTTAGCCACTTTTTTCGTGTGCCATAATTTACCTATTAATATGTATAATCATACGGATACATTTATCATCAATACACTGGCCATTTGATGAATGCCGAAGTGAAAAGACAAGAATAAATGTTTATACTATCTTCTCTCCACCCCTTAAAAAGTATAATTATTATTTTTAAATGTTCTAATAGAAATAAATTATACTTTTTACAAACAAAAAATTGCACCTATACTTATCCCTTCTTTACATTCAATGGACGAGATATCTCCTTTCAATATGTCACTCAAATTTCACGGTTGCGGTCATCCGGATATCCCACTACCAACTCAACCCCACCAAGCCCACCCACCCCCACACAGGCGCCTTCCACGTCTCCCTCACCCGTACCAGGTAACCCTCGTCCGGCACCCCCTCTCGCCTCTCCCTGGTGCTCTAGACCGCCAACCTCCTGGCCAGTCAACAAGCTCGAAGGCTGCGCCGGTCAACAGGACGCTGCATATATTCGGTGTCCCATTCATTCACATATGTCCTCATTTTTATACAACCATCATCTTTGATCCATGTAACTTTACTCTTTTTTGGTTGGGGGTTGGGGGCGGGGCTACCATGAGAAGGTATTTTACTTTAGTGAAGAGGTAAAATCAGGAACTTCAGAATTTATTTAAAGAGAGGCTCTTGGACATAGAAAAGCACCAGTTGTTGGTTACAACCGACGGTGCGGTCTTACTGCATTCAGTTGGTTCTTAAGACCAACCGATAACACTTGTGCTACAATCACAGTCGGTTCATATGTCTAACTGACAAACTATATGAAAGTGCCTCATCGGTTATCCTACTGACTGCTATTACATTCGAGTCACTTACGCCTGGACGCCGTCCGTTCAGTTTTCTGACTGTAATATGAGTTGACAACCGACCGCATTGAGACGTTCTTGCGTAGTGATTTCTCATTACGAGAATGGATACTATTTACAGAACTGGGTAATGAATAAGTATCATAGATAAAGATCAAAATGAAAGGAGAATAAGTGCATGTTTGGGTACCTGGAATTTAGCTAAATTGAAATTATCTCTAGATTGTGGTATGTTTAGGTGACTTTCGGAATTGAATCATTAATTCAGTCCATTTCCTACCTATACAACAGAACACATGTCAAGCATTCCCACCCTAGACGAGCGAATTGCTGGGAATTTCCTTCCCTATCTGCGTTGGCTCGCCTCCCCACAGCCTTCCCACTACCGCCACCGTAGCCATGCCGCTCGTGCCTTCCTTCACCTCCCCCACCCCTCTCCACCCCTTCTCGTTCCCGATCCACTGTGCTACTCCCTTGTCCCGACACGCTGCTATGGCTGCGGCGACCGAAGCAGAAAATCCATCTGCTGCATCAGCCTCTGGCGACATGAAGGTCTGCAGGTGCGACGGTGTGTGGACGGCTTTGTCACCAACGGTAGTGGTCCTTTGGGACCTCGACAACTAGCCCCTGCATGGGCTGCTGTTCCCGGCGGCCAGCTCTCTCATCGCTGCGGCCTTCCGTCCTTCGCCATTTCGTGTATTTGCATCCGTACATGTCAATTTAATCATCAAGTAAGTTCGCTCTTAAGCTCATGTTCAACTTCTTTAGACCTTGAAAATTCGTGTACTTTTGTGTTGCTTAGGAACCAAGAAGAAAACCAATCAGGAGATGGAGTCGCGCAGGCGGGATTTGAATTGCAAGACATCACCAACTTTTAACGATTGCCACGACTTCGTACGGGCTCCATTTTGGACGTTCAATACTTTCTATAAAGCTTATTAAGTCTACTTTCAAACGGATATTGCCTCACCTTCATACGACATCGGAGTCAGTGTCAATCAACATTTTGTTAAAGAAAGTGCTGCGTCACCCTAACTTGAGCCGTTGGCCTGTGTACTGAGTTGAGCCCACTAGGAGTGCATTCTAGGGTTTAAAGATGACCCCAGCACCCCCTGGCTGTTCTTCACCTTAGTTAAAGGGCTCAGCCGCCACCAAGAACACTTTGGGTTTTGATAGATTGAAATTTTGCAGTCGCTACTTCGCTTGCAACAAGCGTGTCGACTAAACCGTCCGTCTTCTTGCCATCGAAACCCCACCTTTTGGGTTTTCAGATTGAACTCATATTTGAGCTAGCAATTCAGTGCTTGTTTATCTTGTTCTTCGATTTCTTGTAGGAATTGATCTTCGTAATTTGGTTGATCTTGCTGTTTCGACGAGGTCAATAACCATTCGAAGTTGGTTCTGCAATTGTTAAGGCGTAAACGTCCTATTCGTTTGTAGTCAGATTGTGAGGGTCAACTCCATGAAATTGATAGTTATCATCTCACCGACAGATTGGGCACTGAAAGTGCATCTAGGCCCCCTAGTGAGTTTTGATGGATGATGACGAACCATTCAAAGAGCTAATGACATTTGTTAAGTGTTTTGATAGCGCCAAAGATTCAAAAAGTAGAAAAGAATGTCAAAAGAGAAAGAAGACCCTCAATTTTCTTGGATCAAATCACGGAGCCTTTTCTCATAGAAGAATACTTGTTTTTTATCTTTTCTTGAGTCTAGGTATGCCGTACTATCAAGAGGAACTCAAATTGAGGTCTCAAAGGTGCCAAAATGCTCAAACCTTCACCTAACCCGAGACCCCTTACCGAAGTATCTGGCACATTGCCAGAGTCTCCGATAAGACTTACTGCCTTCACCCGAGAAGGCTCACCGTTCTGTCTGGCAAAGTGTCAGAGACTCCGGTGGCTCAGGCTTTGCAAACCCGAGAGGGCTCACCTGAGTGTCTGGCATGTTGTCGAAGACTTCGGTGGACCATAGTGTCTAGCAAAGTGCTAGAGTGTTCGGTCAGTCAGAATGCAGTCCAATGGCTACTTTTGGAGCCTGGGTATTTATATCCCCTCAACCCCAATTGAGAGGGCAGGTGACTCACACTTGAACAACACACTCTTGAGCTCCAAAAACACTCTCTTACTCTCTTTCAATGCCTAAGCTTGCAAGATTTGAGCTAGAGATTGTAAGAGAAGTGCTTCCACTCCCATTGAGCATTTGCGGCACCGTCGAGCTTCGGTTTGAGTTTGTTACTCTTAGAGCTTTTGCTCCTGGACGGCTAGGCGTGTTCGAAAGTTCCCAACTCTTGTGGTGACACCCCAAGAAATTTGTTCACGTTCCCGAAATAGATTTGTTAGTGAAGAACTCAACCTCACCTTTGTGATTGGTTGAGTGAGAGAAAGGATCGAGTGAGATCCAGTTCTTTTTGAACCTCTCAACAGAGACGTAGAGTTCCTTCGTGGACTTGAACTTCAATGAAAAATCTTGTGTCTCCTTGTGCTCTTTTCATTCTTGCAAGTTCATATTGCTCTTGTTGTTCATATTCATAGATTTGCTTTGATCTACTTGCTAACTAGTTTTTAGCTTGTCATTTCACTTAGATCTGGTTGCTATATCATTATCTAGTCTTTTGATTCAAGTGGAATTTGTTAGAATTTGCTAAAACTTGCTTAGATTCAAATCTCGTTCAGATTTCTGCCTGACCGAAGCATCTGGCAAAGTATCGGACATTCTGATGACCGGAGTGCCCGACACATTACCGGACAGTCTGGTGGTCTAACTGTTCGTTGAGTCTGATTTTTCAAAAATTATTTTAAGTTGCCTATTCACCCCCTTCTAGGCAACTTTCAATTGGTATCGGAGCCAAACTCTCCGAATCGAGCTTAACCGCTTGAAGAAACGATGAAGTGTCTAAGGGAAGCTAGCCAAGCAAGCAAAGAATCAAGCGAAGAAGTTGAACAATCTTCTTCGAGTGAGAATGAAGGAGAATCCTTCTCATTCCTCAAGCGGAAGGCCAAAGAAGAGAAGAAAAAGAAGAAGGGATTTAAAAAGGACTATTCTAAAACTCATTTCAATTATTCTTGTCATAATTTTAACACAAACTTCTTGTCGTTGTCCATTGGTTAACCACATCAATTTGATGGGGTAAACTATACCAGGTGGAAGAACAACATGAAGTACCATTTTTTTTCGCTCCATCCGAGCATGTGGGACATTGTTTGTACAAGTGTTGATTATTCGGATTGTGATGATGATGAAGAACTCACTCCGGAACACGAACAAGATCTCCACCGAAATGCTCAAGCGGTGACGGTTCTACTCTCATCGCTCAACCAAGAGGAGTTCAACAAGGTTGATGGGTTGAACTCGGCAAAGGATATTTGGGATACACTTCGAGTTGCTCATGAAGGCACCCAGACAATAAAAATTGCCAAGATTGAGATGATTGAGGGAGAATTGGGTAGATTTGTGATGAAAGACAGTGAAACCTCTCAAGAGATATACAACCAGCTTAAGATTCTCGTCAACAAGATTAGAGCTTATGAAAGCAAAAATTGGACTGATCATGAGGTTGTCAAGAAGATGATTAGAGCTTACACGGTTAGGAACACAATTTTGTGTACACTAATTCGTGAGAACCCTAACTAAAAGAAGATGTCTCTCGATGAAGTGCTTGGCAAGATCATCAAACATGAGATGATGGAAAAGGAAGCTCAATATGTAAAGAACTTGTCAAAGGGTACCTCAAGCTCAAAGAATCAAGACATAGCACTTAAGGCGAGCAAGAAGAGCAAAGGTAAGAAGATAGTTGAAGAGAGCTCAAGTGATAAAGAAGAAAGCTTCGACCTTGATGATGAAGATATGGCTGTCGTTGTCAAGAGATTCAAGAAGTTCACGAGGAAGGAGCGGAATTACAACGATGACAAGAGGAAAGATAAGCCCAAGTCAAGAGGAAAAAGAATTTGCTACAATTGTGAGAAGTATGGGCACTTTATTGCCCACATGAGAAGAAAGAAGAAGATGATGGCAAGAAGAAAAAGGATAAGTACTTCAACAAGGACAAGAAATTCTCAAAGAAGAAGCACACCGGTGAAGCCCATCTAGAAAATAGAATGGGACTCAAATGAGGAGAGTTCCAATTCGGATGATTAAAGAGTTGCTACATTTGCCATCAAGGGGTCTTCATCAAGCAAATCTCTCTTCACCAAACTCAACAAGACCAAAAGCACTACTCATATATGCTTAATGGCACAGGATGGTAAGCGAAAGGTAAAATCCAAATCCAACCTCCCTCATAAATATGTTAGTAGTGATGAGGAAATAGAAAATGAGAGTGAAGATGAGGCCTTGCTAAAAGGAATAAGTAAAAGTGCTATAACTAAAATCACAATGCTCATGGATCAAATAGTTAAGAGGGATGAGACTCTTGAGAGTCAAGAAGACTTGCTCATTCTTGAAAAGAAGAGAAACCTTTAGCTTGAGAATCTTCTAACTCTAGAAAAGAAGAAAAATAAAGAGTTAAATCAACATCTTGTTTCATGTAAGGAGACTTATATGAGTCTTGTGAGTTCAAGTGGTGCTCTTTAAGGAGACTATGATGCTTTAAAAAAAGCTCATAAAGACCTTGAAGTGCAATTTGATACTCTTCGGTCTAACTCCAAACCTAAAGATACACCTAGCTCAACTAAGGCTTCCATAAGTAAACAATGTGCTAGATGTAAGAATATTAATCTTGAAGCTTGTGCTACTAATATTAAATTGATTCATGACTTGAAAGATCAAGTGAAAACCTTGAAAGGGCAAGTCCATCAAAAGAAGCCAGAACTTGACGGTAAGAAAGTTGAATATGCAAAAAGTGCATATTTGAACACAAGACGCTCTCATGTGAAGGATGGTATTGGCTATGTTCATGGTGGAAATCAAAATGCAAAAGAGTTCAAGAATGGTCAAGAATTTCAAAAATTCACCAAAGAGGAAAGCTATCAAAAGAAGCAAGCCAAAAGCAAAGTCACTAATAATCTTTTCAAGTCTTAACTTGTTTTGTAGGTATACTCCTCCGGTGATCAAATTGGGTGCTAGATAGTGGATGCACCAATCATATGACCGGAGAGAAAAGGATGTTCACCTCTTGCCAAGAAAATGAGGATTCAATGGAGAGCATCACATTTGGTGACAACGGCCAAGGAAGAGTGCGAGGTTATGGTAAAATTGCTATCACAACTGAGCATTCAATTTCTTATATATTGCTTGTTGATTCTTCGGACTACAATTTATTGTTCGTTTCACAACTTTGTGAGATGGGCTATAATTGTTTGTTCACTAACGAGGGTGTGATGGTCTTTAAAAGGAGGGATGACTCAATTGCCTTTAAAGGTGTGTTAAAGGGAAAGCTCTATCTCGTTAATTTTACAATGGATAAGGCTCAACTTGACATATGTTTAATTGCAAAGTTCAACATAGATTGGTTGTGGCATAGGAAACTAGCCCATGTTAGAATGAGGAATCTTAATAAGCTCCTAAAAGGTGGTCACATCCTAAGACTAATCAATGTTGTGTTTGAGAAAAATAAGCCTTGTGGAGCATGTCAAGCCAGAAAATAAGTTGGAACGCTACATCCCGCCAAGAACATAGTGACAACAACAAGGCCATTGGAATTGTTTCATGTAGATCTCTTTGGTCCAATAACCTACATAAGCATTGACGGTAACAAATACGGTCTTGTAATTGTTGAAGATTATTCTTGTTTCACTTAGGTGTTCTTTCTGCATGATAAGAGTGAAACTCAAAGAGAACTCAAGAAGTTCTTGAGAAGAGCTCAAAATAAATTCGGCTTAAGAGTCAAGAAGATAAGAAGTGACAATGGAAGCGAATTCAAAAACACTCAAGCGGAGGAGTATCTTAATGAAAAAGGCATCAAGCATCAGTTTTCGGCACCTTACTCCTCTCGACAAAATAGACTTGCTGAAAGGAAGAACCGCACACTCATAAAGATGGCAAGAACCATGCTTGATAAATACAAGACCTCCGATCACTTTTGAGCCGAAGCGGTGAACACGACGTGCCATGCAACCAACCAGCTCTATCTTCATTGCATCTTGAAGAAGACCCCCTACAAGCTTCTCATCGGTAACAAACCTAATCTCTCTTACTTTCATGTTTTTGGAAGGAAGTGCTATATTCTCAACAAGAAACACAAATCATCTAAGTTTGCTCCAAAAGCGAACGAAGGTTTCTTGCTTGGTTATGACTCAAACTTTCGTGGCTATCGTGTCTTTAACAAAAACTTTGGTTTAGCTGAAGTCACGTGTGATGCGATGTTTGATGAGACTAATGGTTCTCAAGTAAAGCAAGTTGATCTTGATGTTTTAGATAATAAAGAAGCTCTATGTGATGCATTGAGAAGGATGGCAATTGGTGATGTGCGTCCATATGATCCACAAAATGTGCATGATGATCCATCCTCCAATGTAGCATCACCTCCAACACAAGATGAATCTCAAGAAGAAGAGGATGGCAATGATCAAGGGGGGATAATGAAGAAGAGCGAGATAAACCAAGACCTCAAGTGCTACACCCAAGAGTTCATCAAAGCGTTCAAAGAGATCACCTCGTTGACAACATACTTGGTGATATTGAAAAAGGGGTAACCACTAGATCACGAGTCGCTACTTTTTGTGAATATTACTCTTTTGTTTCCTCCTTGGAACCATTTAGGGTAGAAGATGAACTTCGTGATCTAGATTGGGTGATGTCCATGGAAGAAAAATTGAACAACTTCAAGCGCAATGAAGTCTGGTCCTTGGTGGAGCGTCCAAGTCAAAATGTTGTGGGCACTAAATGGGTGTTCCGCAACAAACAAGATGACCATGGAGTCATGACAAAGAATAAGGCAAGGCTTGTGGCAAAAGGTTATTCACAAGTTGAAGGTTTGAATTTTGATGAAACCTTTGCTCCTGTAGCTAGGCTTGAGTCAATTTGTATATTACTTGCCTATGCTGCTCACCATGATTTCAAGCTATATCAAATGGGTGCATCCCTCTAAGAGCCAATCAAAGAAGTGTACGTGGAACAACCATCGGGCTTTGAAGATCATGAGTATTCTAACCACATTTATAAACTCCAAAAGGCTCTCTATGGGCTTAAGCAAGCTTCTAGAGCAGGGTATGAATGTATTAGGGATTTTCTCATTGAAAGTGGTTTTACAATTGAAAAAGCCGATTCCACCCTTTTCACAAAAAGAGCTGACAATGATTTATTTGTATGCCAAATATATGTCGATGACATAATATTTGGTTCTACTAACAAAACTTTTTGTGATGACTTTAGCAAGATCAGGACGAAAAGATTTGAGATGTCCATGATGGGGGAGTTGACGTTTTTCCTCGGCTTCAAGTAAAATAACTCAAGGAAGGAACATTCATATGTCAAACAAGTATACTCATGACATTCTCAAGAAGTTCAAGATGGTAGATGCTAAACCAATCAAGACTCCCATGAGGATAAATGGCCATCTTGATCTTGACTTCGGTGGAAAAGTGGTGGATCAAAAGGTATATCGCTCCATGATTGGATCTTTGATTTACCTTTGTGCATCTAGACCCGATATCATGCTTAGTGTGTGTATGTGTGTAAGATTTCAAACTGCTCAAAAAGAGTGCCATTTAAGGGTTGTTAAGAGAATCTTAAGATATTTAGTTCACACACCAAACCCAAGGCTTTGGTATCCAAAGGGTTCCACTTTTAATATCATTGGATATTCCGATGCGGATTATGCTAGATGCAAAGTGGATCGGCAGAGCACATCGGGGACTTGCCAATTTTTGGGAAGATCCCTTGTATCATGGTCCTCTAAGAAACAAAACTCTGTTGCCCTATCCACCGTTGAAGCTGAGTAGATAGTTGCGGGTAGTTGTTGCGCCCAATTGCTATGGATGAGGCAAACTCTTAAGAACTTTGGTTACTTTGAGAATAATATTCCTCTCCTATGTGCTAATGAGAGTGCCATTAAAATTGCTAATAATCTTTGTGATCATAATCACACAAAGCACATAGACATCCGGCACCATTTCTTGAGAGATCATTCACTAAAGGGGGATACAGAGATATTCCATGTACCTATCAAAGACCAATTGGCCGATATTTTCACCAAGCCTCTAGATGAGAAGCGCTTTTGTGAGCTTAGGAGTGAGCTTAATATCATAGATTCTCGAAATGTGGCTTGAAGTAATGCACATCTGATTGTTATTTTCTATTTGCTTGTGAAACAAAAGAAATTGTGAAAATAATGTGTGATTTTCAAAGTATTTTGCCGTTCTTGGTCTTAGGGTCAACTTTGTTGTAAAGTGATCATTGCTTTAAATGTTGATTGTTTCTGATCACTATATAACAAAGTTTTTATATGTCCATCTAATATATATATAAGACTATTCTTTGCAAAAATTCCAAAGATTTTTTCAAAACTCCAATTCTGTCTAGAGAGTCCCTACAGGACTGTCCGACACTTTGTCGGACTGTCCAGTGGTTCTAGTGGCCGAACCAGAGAAGGCCTACTGGAGACTCCAGCATTGTGCCGGATACTCCGGTGCCAGAGACTCCGGCACTTTGCTAGAGTGTCCGGTGGTCTGGAGGTATTTAAACCTCAGTGGGTCCCACATTCAATGTTCCACACCTCATTCGACTCACAGCCACCGAAGCCACTCTCTCTCACCAAAATCGCCACTCTCACCAAATCGTCAGATTGGGCATAGTCTTCGCAAGGGATTCATCTCCAAGGCTTCTTGAGGCTTCCTCTCACATTCCCCGACGTTTTCTCCTTTGGATCAAGTCTCAAACGAGGTATTTCATTCAAAATCCTCACTTTTCCGATCTCTCTCTGTAGGCCATTCTAGGGGGATTTCCTTCGGTGAATCATCTTCTTTCGATGTATCCTTGTGATGTCGAAAGTTTGTTTGCAATGCCCCAGATGGTTAGAGAGATCTGATCGATTCTTGCCAAAAACACGAGGGACCGAAGCTTCCGACAACTTGCCGGAGTTTCCGATACTTGACCGAAGACTCCGTTGACAGGACCGTCCCGCATGTTACCGGAGACTCCGGTGCATCAGTGTTTTTGCACAATCTTTCAGTCCTATCTTGACATTGTTCTTAGTGGTTCTTCTACTCTTTTGTTGACAGATGGGTCGTGAAATGTGACACCCCAAAATTCAACCATTTTCAAATACTAAAAGTTCGAAATTTAAATGCATTTCAGAATTTAGATTAGAATGAAAATTTTTAATAAATTGCTAAGGTGCATCATATAATTTCATGTCATTGCATATCATTTAAATAATTATTGAGTGAGTAAATAATTGATCAAGAATTTTAGAATCAAGAAAAGGATTAAAAAGGAATAAAGAAAAGAAATAATAAAAAGAAGAAAATTCCCAAAACCTATCTCACTGGGCCTCTTCCCTCTCTCCCTTCCCTCCCCCGCCGGCCCACCTTTCCTCTCTTGCGCGGCCCAGCCGGCCCAGCCGCCCTCACTCGCTCTCTCTTTTAGCCACAAGTGCCACCGCCTCGCACGCAATCGCCGCCAACTACCCATCGACCTCCCCGGGGATCAAGCCACGCTACCCTCGACTCGGCCGCCTCCTCCCCCTCCCCTATTTAAACCCCCTCGGCCCTTCTCTCCCCCTCACCCAAGCCACCCCAACCCTAGCCGCCGCGCACTGCCTTCCGAAGCTGCCCCAGCCCGACAACCACCGTGCCGAGCTTCGCCAAGCTGCGCCGCCCCCGTTCGACTACTTCTCGCCAAGCGCCACCGCTCGGAGAAGCTCCTCGACGCCGCTGAACCTCGCCGCCAACACCTCGCCACCGAAACCCTACCTCCCGCCACCCCCGACTTTCCTTGACCCCACCAAGGTGAGCCCCTCGTCCCCCACGTCATTTTGTGCCGCTTCACGTCAAAATCCGAGCCCCGGTGAGCCCGAGCAAGCTCACCGGTGGGCGTCGGCCATGGCGCCGCCGCGCCGGCCTCTGGCCATGCCGAGCCTCGGCCGTTCGATTGAAATCGGACGGATCACGTTAAAACCCCCTCATTTTAAATCCCTATCGCCCGATCAAAATCCAAGCGCCCACAGTGTGCCACGCCGCCAAATAATCGCATCCATCCGATTCAAATCTGACACCCCACATTAAGCCACGTCACCCGAATAATCAGATCTGTTCAATTTGAAATCAAGGGCATAGATTAATTTCCGCATTAGAAATAAAAATAACTTAGATTTCTTATTGCATCAGCATGACGTCAGCATACCCGATTAATTAAAATTAATTAGATATTAGATTAATTAATTTTAAATTAACCAATAATTATATAATTAATAATATTATCAATCTGGAAAATAATTATAATAATTATTTAATAATAATTAATTATAATAGTTATATAATAATTAATTATATTAATTATCTAATACTTAATTATGACAATTTTACAGAAAAACCCCTACACTTAATTTTAATTATAAATTAGTCCCTGCCGAAGTGACAAATTTACATTTTAGCCCTTGAATTTTTGGTAATTACAATTTAGTCCTCCAATAATTTTGTAAATTACAGATTAGCCCCTGAACTTTATAAATGACATAACTTTTGATCCGTAACTCCGATTTCAGAAAATAATATATCAAAACGATTGTACCAAAATAATCTATGCATTCATGACATCATCATACTGATTTTGTTCTGTTTTGTTGCATTTGATTGATTATTTGGGTTCTCGTGCGTCAGACGACTTCGTCCCGGAGCTGCAGTTCGTCGAAGACTTCCAGCAGCAAGGCAAGTGTCCTTGACCATTTTGTGCCTAATTTTTAAAATATCTATCTTGTAGATTGCATGCTTGTGTCAAATTGACTGCGTACCTATTAGTAGAAGTTTCTAGTCTTCCACATTATGCTTTGTCGCCTTAGTTTACTTATTGTTGGGTTGATCACATGTTTAGATTGCTACTGTCGGGTTGGGTATATTTAAATGGATCATTATAAATGCTTCACGAGGATTAATGGGAGATTAATAGCAACTAGGATAGTGATGATTTGAGGCGATATGGTTGGTGTAGGACTGTGTGCAGGGTTACTGGCACTGTTTCTTGGTAAGTTATCCTCCCAAATCTAAGGACCGGTTCGTGGAGCGACCACTTATATGTTTTCGTACAGCCACGATGCCAAGAATGGGCGCGGCCTGACGTAGTAAGTGATGAAAACCAGTTCTGTGCGTGCCAAACGGTGAAGCGGGGAAAGCGGGTTACGCCTGAATCTACCTGAAGAGAGATGTGTGGGGAAGAGAGAGTTACTCTCAGGAACCATTCAGCACAAGAGGGGGCCTCTCGGGTTCTGGTTAGTGCCCAACGGGTGAAACCTCAGTGGACACGTACAAGCTGGCGGAAGTCATGAAAAAGCCTTGGAGTGATCTCTTGGCCCTCATGCCAAAGTAAGTGTGCGAGTGCGACGGCACAGGCATAATAAAGATTCCTTTAGTCACCTGGCAACAGGGGATGAAATCACTACTCGTGGGAAAATTTGTACAACCTCTGTAGAGTGTAAAACTGTCATGACAGCTGTGCTCACAGTCACAAGCATTGCATGGACCCTCACATGATTAGTGAGAATTTGTAATGGTATTGATATTGGTTTGGATTAGTGAATCACAGTGGGAGACTGTGATCTGGTTCTGTTACTTATTCTACTGTTCATTGGTGCGATATCGTTCACTTAGTAAATAGGTGCTTAATAGAAAATGTGTGTCTCTAATGTGTGCTTTTATGCAATTAAACCTTATATTGCCTGTTCTTTGATGATTGCCACATGCATATGCTTCCCACACTTGCTGAGTACATCCTGTACTCAACCTTGCTTTTATAATTGCTGTTCAGTAGAGGGAGAACCTTGAGAGAACATTGAAGACCTTGGAGCTGACGTATAGGCGAGCTATTCGGTCAACTGCCTGTGGAGCCCAAAAAGCTTTCGTTTCGTTTCCGCTGTTTGGTTTGTAATTTAATAAGACTCTTAGTCTATTTTTGTAAATAGTTAGTTATTCGAGACATTGTTTTATTTACCATTAATGAAGTCACTTTATGTATGAAACTTGTTCCTGGGCATACATAAAGGGTAATTCGGTTTTAGCTTTAAAATCGGGTGTGACAGAAGTGGTATCAGAGCCGTGTTGATCGTAGAACGCAAGCCTAGAGTAGAACGGACGTATAGGATCAATTTCAAAACTAGTTACCAAAAGTATATGCAAATATTCATTTATTCCTTACCTTAAATCCATTTGTTTCTAACCCGTGTGTTTCTAAAATTTTAGATGGCAAGGACCAGGTACACAGCAAGGAAGGTCACAGGACCGAAAGGAAGGCCAATGGGACCGATAGCAAGGAGGTTTGCAAGAAGGTCAACGCCAGTCCCACCACCCATTGAGCTAGAAGACGGACCCGAAGTGCAGCCAACGCAAGGGAGAGCTTTCCTCAGCGACTCCGAGGGAGAAGAACGTTACGAGCCGAACGTCCACAACAAGCAAGGCACCTCTCAAGCACCTTTAGTGGCACCGAAAGAGTCTGAACCAGAAGAAGAGGAACCCATAGAAGAAGAACTAGCGGAGGAAGAGCCACAAGAGGAGGAGCCGCAAGAAGAAGAATCACAAGAGGAGCCACAAGAGCAAGAGTACATCCCATCTCCGTTCTCAAGGACGCCCGAAGAGGAGGAAGGACCGTGGCGCCGCATGTGCAGGAAGTTCCACACCAAAGCTTGGAGGACAAGCCACCGAGGATCTCAAGGCAATGATGAACAAAATTGGCCTGCAGACGGTGCTATCCTCCACCCATCAAGTCATTCCCATGCCAAACTGGGATGAGTGGATGGTTGAGTTGAAGATCTACGATGGGAACCACGAGTTCAGCAGTCACGTCAGCCCAGTCCTGAGGATCAGTGAACAAGAAGCAGTTGCAGATGTGATATGGGTTGCCACTACTAGCATGGCTCATCGGTACCGGCACAAGCTCCACCACTCGAGGTTTCGCCACTTTACTTGCAAGACGTCGGGTTCGAGGAAGATTCTGGGATTCGTGAAGAAAAATCCGAATGCCAGCACAGCTCAACTGAAGAAGGACGAAGCAATGCAAAGGGTCTGTCGACAGTACCGTGCTGTGTTGTATGAGATCGACTATCTTGGTGCAGAGCTTGAAGAAGCACTTGGTGTGACTGACGAACACTGGACCAACTCTTCACCACCACCAAGTCATTCACAGCCAGTCACCACTACTAGTTTTCAGCCTTAAGTTGTGCCGCCGCCTCAGCGCTTCATCCGAGACTAGGAGTATAGAGTCTTTTGCCTTAAGATGTAATAGAAATTCCCTTGTTAGAAGTCTTCAAGTTCGATTAAAATCGTTTAATTCATAGGAGTGTGCTTTGTGTTAGTGTGCTTGTGTAGGTTTTGTTAGTGTGCTTATTTAAGTTTTGTTAGTGTGTGATTTGAGCTATGAAATGCTTCGGCACTTATTCATAGCCTCATCTTTTCCTCAGTTGAGTAAATCCTTGTTTTTCGTGTCACTTTGATGCATATAGTTGGGATTCTTTATTCTTTCTTCTATCTTGATCACCAATCGCCTCTCTTCTCTTCGCTACACCAGATGGTGTACACCAGACGCACTGCAGCTGAACAAGGAGGTTCCTTCAGCCAGAACAACCAGAACCAGAATAACCAGGTTTCCTCGAACAACCAAGGTGGCAATAACAATAACAATGATTGAATTGTTGAACCATTTACTCAGATCCTAGCCATGCAGAATCAGCTGATGCAGAGTATGATGCAGACTCTCACTCAGATGCAGCAGAATCAGGATGCAGCATCACAGGGTCAGGGCCAGTACAAGTTGGGCGAGTTTCTGAGGACTCGACCACCCACTTTCTCTCAAGCCAAAGATCCCTTGGAAGCTGATGACTGGCTCAAATCAACCGAGAAGAAGC
This sequence comes from Zoysia pacifica, assembly GCA_001602315.1. Classification (NCBI taxonomy): domain Eukaryota; kingdom Viridiplantae; phylum Streptophyta; class Magnoliopsida; order Poales; family Poaceae; genus Zoysia; species Zoysia pacifica. The sequence continues at coordinate 541,330 of BCLH01000005.1, read as the reverse complement.
TTGACATAGTGCAGTGCAGTGATCGTGAAAATGTTCTCTTTGCAGCACATCAGTTAACTGGAGCTGTCACAAACTGGTGGGATGCTTATTGCGGTGCTCACGCTAATGCCACAGGCATCACCTGGAATGAGTTCAAGACCAACTTTCGCTATCACTATGTGCCAGCTGGGACCATCAGGCTGAAAAAGGAGTTTCAGAATCTGAAGCAAGGTGGAATGTCAGTGAGTGAGTACCTCAACAAGTTCACTCAACTGTCAAGGTATGCCCTAGAGAATGTGAACACAGATGAGAAGAAGCAGGAGCTGTTTCTTGATGGCCTGAACCATGAACTCCAGTACCAGCTCATAAGTAATGAATACATGAACTTTCAGAAGCTGGTTGACAAAGCTCTTGTTCTTGAGAATAAGAAGATCGAGATTGATCGTGAGGGAAAGAGGAAGATGTCATTTAATGAACAGTCTTCTAATGGCAATGTTCGCCCTCGTATGATGCCGTCACAGGGACTGATGTACCGTCTGCCATATGCTGGAAAGCCACAGATGCAGATTCCACGCCCTAACTTTTCGATGCAGGCACAGAAGCCAAACTTTCAGGTAGCTCGCCCCAATCCACCTCAGATGCCACGTACTGGGAATCAGTCAGTACCTCGTCCTACAGTGCCAGCTCCGCAGAACAATAACAAGCCATTTACTGGAGCTAATGCAGTCGGTGTTCGAGAAACATGCTTCAAGTGTGGTATGCCAGAACACTATGCTAACTCCTGTCCGAACCAAGCTGCTGCACCGCCAGTGGGAAATGCTCAGAAGCCCAATCAGGGAAATAATCAAGGCCAGTCTAACTACATCTATGGCACGGTGAACCATGTGACCAGTGAAGAAGCGCAGCAAGCTCCAGAAGTTGTGATGGGTACGTTCCTTGCAAACTCTAAACCTGCTACTGTTTTATTTGATTCTGGAGCATCGCATTCATTCATAGCATCAAGTTTTGTTGCAAAGTTTGGGATTCTTATAATTCTTATGACTCGCACTATGCTGGTTAGTTCTCTCGGAGGAGAAATGAGGAGTAGACACTTATTTTCAAACATAAGTTTGGAAATAAGGGGGGTAGAATTCATAGCCAACTTTATTATTCTAGAATCAAAGGGGATAGATATCATCCTTGGAATGGATTGGTTGAGGAAGTATGATGGAGTGATTCAGTGTGCTAGAAGAACAGTACAGTTGACCAGTAAGGAAGAGATCAAAGTTGAGTTTGTAGCAGTCAAAACCGCAGGACCAACATGTGTGGTCAACCAGATGGAAGGCAGAATGATTGAGGAGATACGAGTTGTTCGTGACTATCTAGATATGTTTTCAGAAGAATTGACAGGTATGCCACCTGACCGTGACATTGAATTCTTGATTGATCTATTGCCTGGGACAACGCCTATATCTAAGAGGCCATATAGAATGCCTATAAATGAACTAGTAGAGCTTAAGAAGCAAATAACAGAGCTTCAAGAAAAAGGATTCATTCGTCTTAGCTCGTCGTCATGGGAGCGCCAGTACCCTTTGTGAAGAAGAAGGATGGAACCAAAAGGATGTGTGTGGATTATAGATCCTTAAACGAGGTTACTATTAAGAACAAGTATCTTTTGCCAAGGATTGAGGATCTGTTTGATCAGATGAAAGGAGCGTCAGTGTTCTCAAAGATTGATCTGAGGTCAGGATATCATCAACTGAAGATCAGAGAATCGGATATACCTAAGACTGCATTCAGAACTAGATATGGGTTGTATGAGTATACAGTCATGTCATTCGGACTGACCAATGCCCCTGCCTACTTCATGTACCTGATGAATAAGGTATTCATGGAATACTTGGATAAGTTTGTGGTAGTGTTTATTAACGACATCCTGGTATTCTCCAAGAATGAAGCAGAACATGAGCAACACCTAAAGCTAGTTCTTGAAAAGCTTAGAGAAAATAAGTTGTATGCTAAGTTCAGTAACTGTGAGTTTTGGATAGAGCAAGTCTCTTTTCTTGGGCATATTATATCCGCAGGAGGAGTAGCAGTTGATACAAGCAAAGTCAAAGAGGTAGTGAATTGGATGCCACTAAAGAATGTGTCAAAAATCCGCAGTTTCCTTGGATTGGCATGATACTACCACAGGTTTATAAAGGATTTCTCAAAAATAGCCAAGCCAATGACTAGATTGCTAGAGAAAGGTAAAGAATTCAAATGGTCAAAGGAATGCCAGACTAGTTTTGAGGAACTCAAGAAGAGATTGACATCAGCCCTAGTGCTGATTCTACCAGACATTACTAAAAGGTTTGACATCTATTGTGATGCTTCTCGTCAAGGTCTGGGATGTGTATTGATACAAGAAGGTCAAGTTGTATGCTATGCTTCGCGTCAATTGAGAAAACATGAGTTGAACTATCCTACTCATGATTTGGAGTTAGCTGCAGTGGTTCATGCTTTGAAGATATGGAGGCACTATCTCATTGGGCACCGGTGTGAAATATACACGGATCATAAAAGTCTAAAGTATATATTCACACAGACAGATCTGAATCTAAAGCAACATCGATGGTTAGAGTTGATCAAGGATTATCTTGTGAAAATCAATTGCCATCCAGGGAAGCTCATGTGGTTGTAGATGCATTGAGTCGAAAGCGACACTGTAATATGGTAGTAGCCAATGAGATGTCACAAGAGTTGAGTAAAGAGTTTGAAAAGCTCAATCTGAGAATAGTCAATGCTACAGAGGCAATCACCATGGAAGTTGAATCAACTTTGAAAGAGAAAATTCGAAAAGGTCAATTAGAGGATGAAAAGATCAGTAAGATCAAGCAGTTAATCCGGGATAATAAGACAGGTGATTTCACCTTGGATAACAGAGGCACCTTATTTAGGAAAAAGGATTTGTGTACCTAACCAGAAGCCGATCCGTGATTTAATTCTAAGGGAGGCCTATGATTCAGCCTACTCTATACACCCAGGTAGCACTAAGATATACCAAGATCTGAAAACTAGATATTGGTGGTATGGTATGAAAAGAGATGTGACAGAATATGTAACACTATGTGATACTTGTCAGAGGGTAAACGTAGAACATTAGAAGCCTGCCGGATTACTGCAGCCATTAAAGATTACAGAATGGAAGTGAGAAGAAATCGGAATAGATTTTATAGTCGGGTTACCTCGCACTCAAGCCGGGTATGACTCTATATGGGTCATTGTGGATCGGTTGACTAAAGTTGCTCACTTTATTCCAGTTAAAACAACCTACACTGGAGCAAAGTTAGCAGAACTATATATGGCAAGGATTGTTTGCTTGCATGGAGTATCAAAAAAAATAATATCCGATAGAGAGACACAGTTTAGCTCGAAGTTTTGGGAGAAGCTGCATGAGTCCATGGACACTAAGTTAAATTTCAGCTCGGCCTACCATCCACAAACAGATAGACAGACAGAAAGAACCAATTAGATATTGGAGGATATGTTGCGTGCTTGTGCTCAAAGTATGGTAAAAGCTGGGACAAGAGTCTTCCCTATGCAGAATTCTCATACAACAACAGTTATCAAACCAGTTTACAGATGTCACCATTTGAAGCACTTTATGGACGACAATGTCGGACGTCATTGTTCTGGAATGAGACTAGAGAAAGCCAAGTGTTCGGACTAGAGATACTAAAAGAGGCAGAAAAACAAGTGCAACTCATACGAGAAAATTTGAAAGTTGCGCAATCGAGGCAAAAGAGTTATGCGGACAATAGGAGAAGAGATCTAGCTTTTGAGGTTGGAGACTTTGTGTATCTTAAGGTTTCTCCAATAAAAGGTCTTCGTAGATTTAAGATTAAAGGAAAGTTAGCACCAAGGTATATTGGACCATTTATAGTCTTGGACAGGAAAGGAGAAGTTGCATATCAGCTAGAATTACCGCCGCAATTGTCAGATGTGCATAATGTGTTTTACGTATCACAACTAAAGAAGTGCTTAAGAGTTCCGAAAGAGCAGCTTTCGATTGAGGAATTGGAGCTTGGTGGTGATCTGTCATATTCAAAACGACCTATCAGGATCTTAAAAACTGTCGAATGTGTGACTCGAAGCAAGGTTATAAAGATGTTAAAGTTCAGTGGAGTCACCATTCTGAGGATGAAGCCACTTGAGAACATGAAGATGAGCTCAGAGCAGAATATCCTGATCTATTTCCCATTCTTTCCGAATCTCGAGGGCGAGATTCATTTTAAAGGGGTAGGTTTGTGACACCCCAAAATTCAACCATTTTCAAATACTAAAATTTTGAAATTTAAATGCATTTCAGAATTTAGATTAGAATGAAAATTTTTAATAAATTGTAAGGTGCATCATATCATTTCATGTCATTACGTATCATTTAAATAATTATTGAGTGAGTAAATAATTGATCCAGAATTTTAGAATCAAAGAAAAGGATTAAAAAGGAATGAAGAAAAGAAATAATAAAAAGAAGAAAATTCCCAAAACCTATCTCACTGGGCCTCTTCCCTCCCCCGCCGGCCCACCTTTCCTCTCTCGCGCGGCCCAACCGGCCCAACCGCCCTCACTCCCTCTCTCTCTCAGCCGCGAGCGCCGCCAACTACCAACCCCACCTCCCCGGGGATCAAGCCACGCCGCCCTCGACTCGGCCGCCTCCTCCCCCTCCCCTATTTAAACCCCCTCGGCCCCTCTCTCCCCCACACCCGAGCCACCCCAACCCTAGCCGCCGCGCACCTCCTTTCGGAGCCACCCCAGCCCGACAACCACCGTGCTGAGCTTCGCCAAGCTGCGCCGCCCTCGTCCGACTACTTCTCGCCAAGCGCCACCACCCGGAGAAGCTCCCCGATGCCGCCGAACCTCGCCACCAACACCTCACCGCCGAAACCCTACCTCCGGCCACCCCTAACTTTCCCCGACCCCGCCAAGGTGAGCCCCTCGTCCCCCTCGTCGTTTTGCGCCGCTTCACATCGAAATCCGAGCCCTGGTGAGCCGAAGGGCGTCGGCCGAGCTGTGCCTCGGCTGTCCGATTCATATCGGACGGATCACGTTAAAACCCCCTCATTTTAAATCCTTACCGCCCGATCTAAATTCAAGGGCCCACAGTGTGTCACGTCGCCAAATAATCTCATCCATCCGATCCAAATCCGACACCCCACATCAAGCCACGTCACCCGAATAATCAGATCCGTTCAATTTGAAATCAAGGGCCTAGATTAATTCTCGAATTAGAAATAAAAATAACTTAGATTTCTTATTGCATCAGCAAGGCAAGTGTCCTTGACCATCTTGTGCCTAATTTTTAAAATATCTATCTTGTAGATTGCATGCTTGTGTCAAATTGATTGCGTACCTATTGGTAGAAATTTTTAGTCTTCCACATTATACCTTGTCGCCTTAGTTTACTTATTGTTGGGTAGATCACATGCTTAGATTGCTACTGTCGTGTTGGGTATATTTAAATGGATCATTATACATGCTTCACGAGGATTAATGAGAGATTAATAGCAATTTGGATAGTGATGATTTGGGGCGATATGGTTGGTGTAGGACTGTGTGCAGGGTTACTGGCACTGTTCCTTGGTAAGTTATCCTCCCAAATCTAAGGAACGGTTCGTGAAGCGATCACTCATATGTTTTCGTACAGCCACGATGCCAAGAATGGGCGCAGTCTGGCGTAGTAAGTGATGAAAACCAGTTCTGTGCGTGGCAAACAGTGGAGCAGGGAAAGCGGGTTACGCTTGGATCTGCCTAGAGAGAGATGTGTGGGGAAGAGAGGGTTACTCCCGGGAACCATTCGGCACAAGAGGAGGCCTCTCGGGTTCCGGTTAGTGCTCAACGGGTGAAACCTTAGTGGGCACGTACAAGCTAGCGGAAGTCATGAAAAAGCCTTGTAGTGATCTCTTGGCCCTCACACCAAAAGAAGTGTGTGAGTGCGGCGGCACAAGTATAATGGAGATTCTTTTAGTCACCTGGCAACAGGGGATGAAATCACTACTAGTGGAGAAATTTGTACAACCTCTGCAGAGTGTAAAACTGTCATGACAGCCGTGCTCAGGGTCACGAGCATTGCATGGACCCTCACATAATTAGTGGGAATTTGTAATGGCATTGGTATTGGTTTGGATTAGTGAATCACAGTGGGAGACTGTGATTTGGTTCTGTTACTTATTCTACTGTTCATTGGTGCGATATCTTTCACTTAGTAAATAGGTGTTTAATAGGAAATGTGTGTCTCTAATGTGTGCTTTTATGCAATTAAACCCTATATTGCCTGTTCTTTGATGATTGCCACGTGTCATATGCTTCCCACACTTGCTGAGTACATCCTGTACTCAACCTTGCCTTTATAATTGCTGCTCAGAGGGAAAACCTTAGGAGAACATTGAAGACCCTAGAGCCGACGTCTAGGCGAGCTATTCGGTCAACTGCCTGTGGAGCCTAAGAAGCTTTCGTTTCGTTTTCGTTTCTGCTGTTTGGTTTGTAATTTAATAAGACTCTTAGTCTATTTTTGTAATAGTTAGTTATTCGAGACATTATTCTATTTACCATTAATGAAGTCACTTTATATATGAAACTTGTTCCTGGGCATACATAAAGGGTCATTCGGTTTTAGCCATAAAACCTGGTGTGACATGAAAGGAGAGCTCGACCTCAAAATGAGCCGAAGATTGAGAGTGAGCGTGAGGAGGATCGCCCCAACCACAAGCGGAAGTTTGCAACCTTCAAAAAGCAAACCTAGGAAGGAGCAAGGTCTTGTCATCCGAGATGTTGCCCCAGTACTACTTTGCCATCAAGGAGGAGTACCGAAGGGGGCCATGGCAAGGGCAAGGGCACTGCTAGTGCGCAGGGCAGTGCCTTTCAGGATCAGTTTGCTCCTCGCATCTTGAGTAACAAGGTTCACTACACATTGACAGATCCTAAGTTTGGGAACCAGAAATCTTTTAAGCATCCCATGAAGCCTATTAACTACACGAAGGGTTCACATGATTTCATTGCCAAGGGGTATACTAATCCTTATACCTTGGACAGATTGTCTGGCTGCGCTGATTACAGGTTTCACAACCTCTTTCATATGGATTGGTACAAGTCAGTGGTTGTGAACAAAAAGGTCAGGACAACTCTTATGAAGTGGATTGATTGGAGTTACATGAGTGCAGCCCAGGATGCTACCTTTGATCTTATTGTTGATATTTATGAGCGGAGGGGTTACAAGGACAACATAGGGCTCAAGCAAGATTGGTGTGAAGAGATCATAGCCCAGTTCTACACTACTCTCTGGATTGACAGGGATGGAGATGAGACTATTCTTTATTGGGCGCTAGAGGGCAACAGGTACCAAGTCTCCTACTCACAGTTGCTGCTTATCTTGGATTTGGTGCGGAGGACTTGGGAAAACGCAAGATTCACTCAGAGCGACTTCTTCTAGATGGGGAGATATCCTTTCTCTATGATGAGATGTATGGACCCGTCAGTCTTGGCAAGGTGCACGGGATGACACCCTATTTCATGTATCTCAACTCCTTATTCCGCGTCACCTTGTGCCCCCGTTCTGGAGATGCTTCGAGTGTGATGCAGATGGCAAGGAACTTGCTCTATTGGATGTAAGATATAAATGCCACTCGAGAGGGTTTAAGTGTCTTGGACTTCATCTTCCAGGCGATCATTATCACATCTACTACACCGATCCAGAGTTGTAGCTATGCTCGTTACATCATGCATATGATCCACTCGTTGCTCAATGGCCACTTTCATTGTGAGATCAAGCACAATCCATACCGCATCCGGGCCAGTGGCACATCCACTGGATTATCTTCTCGTGCTGCAGCTCCCCCTTCGTCTCGAGGTGATCCTTCTTCACATGAGCCTTCCACTCTTGATCCTTCTCACGGTGCTTCCAAGAAGAATTCCGTAAGTCTTCTTCTTCATCTTTCATAGCACGGGCTCTCAAGGCAGTCTTTAGCGTTTGTACTCACAACGCTACCGAGATTAGAGAGCATCGCAGCGAAACCTGTGAGCAATTCGCAACTCTAGGGGCAAGACAAGATCGGATTGCCTCTCATCTCCAGATCAACCTTTCTTCACTCCATGAGTATTCGGATTTTCCTCCACCTTCTATCTTTGACAATCTTTGAGATCTTCTTGCTTATACTCAACGCTTGGTCCAAGAGCATGAGCAAGAGAGTGGAGCTGAAGAGAGTGATGAGGAAGGTGAAGAAGAAGTTGCAGCTGCCGTGGGAAAAAGTGAAGGGGAAGAAGAAGGTGGAGAAAAAGAAGAAGGCGATGAAGAAGTAGGTGATGATGATAGCGACACCACTCCTTGAGCTTATCTCTTTGCATTCTTTTCTCCTTTTTGGTGATGTGATGCCCAAGGTGGAGAAAAAAATCTATCATGTCATCTTTATCTTTGGGCTTATATTATTATAATGATGGACATATGAGACTTTTGTGTGATTGTTAGTATAAGACTATGTGATTTGTGGCTTGTAATAACTCTATTTGTGAGATGTGGTTATTATTGTTGCTATCTATGATATGTTGCTTATGTTATGTGGTGGTGTAATGATGAAATGTTCTTTTTGATCTTTTTATGCTTGTTGTGTGGATATTATTGTCACATGCACTACACTTATTATGTTCACTCACTTGTTGCACCCCACGGATGCTTGATATACGGGAGCTCTCACAATTTTTCTCTTTAAATATGTGAATTTTGGAATTTTAAAGCCAAAACAAAGAATTCAAGTCCATGCACACATTTAGGGGGAGCTACTTATATCACAAGCATCCAAAATCGATGATTATATATCTTTTTGATGCTTTGAATGGGCTGTCATCAATCACCAAAAAGTGCATCTAGGCCCCCTAGTGGATTTTTGTGGATGATGACGAACCATTCAAAAAGCTAATGACATTTGTTAAGTGTTTTGGCAGCGCCAAAGATTCAAAAGGTAAAAAAGTATGTCAAAAGAGAAAGAAGACCCCCAATTTTTTTATCAAGTCATGGAGCCTTTTCTCATAGAAGAACACTTGTTTCTATCTTTTCTTAGTCTAGGTATGCTGTACTATCAAGTGGAACTCAAATTGAGGTCTCAAAGGTGCCAAAATGCTCAAACCTTCACCTAACCTGAGACCCCTTACCGGAGTATCCGACACATTGTCAGAGTTTACGGTAAGGCTTACTGCCTTCACCCGAGAAGGCTCACCGGAGTGTCCGGTAAAGTGTCAGAGACTCCGGTGACCTAGCAGCCCACACTCGAGAGGGCTTACCAGAGTATCCAGCACAGTGCCGGAGACTCCGGTGGCTCAAGCCTTGCAAACCGAGACGGCACACTGGAGTGTGGACCGGAGTGTCCGGTCAGTCAGAATCTAGGCCCAACAGCTACTTTTTAGAGCCCAGGTATTTATACCCCCTCAACCCCATTTGAGAGGGCAGGCGACTCACATTTAAACAGCACACTCTTGAGCTCCAAAAACACTCTCTCACTCCCTTCTAAGGCCTAAGCTTGTATAATTTGACCTAGAGATTATGAGAGAAGTGCTTTCACTCCCATTGAGCATTTGCGGCACCGTCGAGGTTCGGTTTGAGTTTGTTACTCTTGGAGCTTTTGCTCCTAGACGGCTAGATGTACCCTGGAGCTCCCAACTCGTGTGGTGACGCCCCAAAAAGTTTGTTCACCTTTCCAAAAGGGATTTGCTAGTGAGGAACTCAACCTCACTTTTGTAGTTGGTTGAGTGAGAGAAGGGATCGAGTGAGATCCGGTTCTTTGTGAACCTCGTGGACTCGAACTTCAGTGAAAATTTTTGTGTCTCCTTGTGCTCTTTTTATTCTTGCAAGTTTATATTGCTCTTGTTGTTCATATTCATAGATTTGCTTCGATCTACTTGCTAACTAGTTTATAGCTTGTCATTTCACTTAGATCTGGTTGCTATATCATTATCTAGTCTTTTGATTCAAGTGAAATTTGCTAGAACTCGCTAAAACTTGCTTAGATTCAAATCTCGTCTAGATATCTACCTGATTGGAGCATCAGGCAAAGTACCATAGACTGGAGTGTCCAGGACATTACCGGACAGTCCGATGGTCTGACTGTTCGTTGAGTTTGATTTTTCAGGAATTATATTAGGTTGCCTATTCACCCTCTCTAGGCAACTTTCAGGCACTCAAAACCTATCAAGTGGTATTAGCTTCTACGTTGCTCGATGAGATCTACCTTTCTTTTTTTTTAAGTTTTATTCATAATCCCACTGTCCACATAAAAGCCAAACAAAAAAATCTTGAATCATTCCCGCTGTCCTAGACCTTTGAGCCTGTGCATCATTCTTTTCGGTAATTTGCGTTGTTGAATTCGTGGGTGCATCATCGTGTTGTGTTGCTGGTCTTAGCGTTTAATCCATTAGAGTTTCGAGTTCTTCACGTTCTTGGCTCATATCTACAATAGAAGAAAGCTATCAATCCAGATTCGAGTTTGTTGTAAAAAAATAGATTCGGGTAACAGATTTTATTGTGAAAAAAACAACTATATCTCTGTGATCTGTTGTTTATTTGTAACCTTTTGCACAATCTAAAAAGATCTCCGTGTTATCTTTCAAACGGATCCACACTTACCAAAAAAATTTCACCCGAGCGCGTCACAATCACAAAAGAGATCTGCTATCTGGTATCTGCTAGTTGCACTTTTTTTATCTCTGTTTTTATTCCTTCCAAAAGAAAACAGCAGGAGAGAAAAAGAAAAAGGAAAAGAAAGGAAAGAAAAAGAAAAAGAAAAAGAAGTAGCAGAAAAATAAAATAAAAGAGTCAAGCAAAAAAAAAAGAGAAGATGTGAGAGTTTTAGTTGCTGCTGTCCCGAGCCTTTTATATCATTTGTGTAACCACCTTTGTGTGTAGGCTCGCGTCTTTAGCAGGGTTTAGCCTAGGACCAGCACTATACCGTTGTTGAACACTTATGCAACTTATGCTCCACTGATTCGATTGTGCTAATCTTTGCAACAAATTAAAACTATCCTAGCTCCACAGATTTCTACAGCAAACAGAGTTTATGTTCCTAACAATTGCTCCACCAATCTTCGCAGGTTAACATTAGTTGGTTGCAAATCACCCCTGCTGGTTTGGTAAGAACATGTAAGAACTTTGTTGAGCATGTTTGAGGGAAATTAGGATGGACACAACCTAGCTCGTTGTCAATTTATTTTGCTGTTTACTAACTATGATAGGCACCATCAAGAAAAAGGAAGCTAGTGATTTACACCCCCACCAAGATATGCAGATGCTTCAACATAAGGTAAATGATGATATTTTGTATGTCATCAGTTCGTCGATACCTTTTTTTGCTGAGAAATTTGATCCTCGTGTATACATTGATTGAGAGCTGAATGTAGATAAACAATTTGATGAATATGACTTGTCTCAAAAAGAAAGGATTTGACTGAAAGTGCTTTGTTTGAATGGAAACATATTTGTCGGCGCAGTAAAGATTCAGAATCTTGGAAAGACTTCAAATGTCATTTTAGAGATATTTTTATTCCTGCATATTATGCTGATTATTTGTTTGCCAAATTAGATAACTTGAAGCAAGATAGTATAACTGTAACTGAATACTTTTGTGACTTTAAGGTTTGTGTAATATTTGGTGGCCTAGATGAATGTCAGGACGATACAATGAGTAGGTTTATGAAAAGTCTCAATTTTAAAATTCAAGTTTTGCTCATCTCTAAAACTTACTACTAAATCTCCCACTTGTATTTGCTTGCTTGTAATGCTGAAAATCAACTTTTATCGTCTAAAGATACAAGCACGAACAATCACCATCACAAATTTGTGGAATGCGTTTTTGATGTGCCTTTGTCACAAGAGGAATGTGATAAAGAAGAGTTGTGTAATACTTTATCTCTTACTCCAACAGCACAACTATAAAGAGAGCACTATTTTGTTTCTTGTTCTATGCCTAACGTCTTGCAGGAGAGTGTGACAAAGTCTGAACAGGACATTGAGCTACTTGACGAAGTAAAGGATATGGACAATGATATTTGTGTGGCACCAACTACAATAAAGAGAGTAAGAAAAATGATACACATCCTCACCAAATCTAAATACCCTCTTGCTGCTTATACTGAATTGCAATTGCCCACAGTTCATTCTACTAGAGCCTCCAATGACTTATGCTTTATCTCATCATGCATATTTATCTTTTGATTGTAACAAGTTGAGTGAACTTATTTCTTTAGTTCCAAAAACACAACTAGTGCATAGAGATCAAAATGTTGCTTTTGAGAACACACTTGTTGAGGATAGGCCATTTCATTGCGCTAATTTGAATGGGACAAAGTTGGAGCTCAAATTTTTTTTAACTTCTTTAGGTTATTTTGAATTTGATGTTCCTTGTAACCTGAACTATTTGGAGAAGAGATTATTTCAAAATTATTGTTTGCAATATTTTAGCTATTGTGTTTTTCTTGAAATTGGAAAATATAATAACATTGGAGATTTCTTAGTGTCTAAAATAGTCATCTGCACTAATCTAAAATACACTTTTGAAATTCAAAAATAGGATCAAATAATAGCATGCACTAACACTAACAACGCCTTGCAAAGTTTCTCTATTTTTGTGATCTATCAATAGAATCAGCTCATGAAACAGGAAAATTTGTAGTTGTGCCCTAGCTACATGCTCATCTCTCATCCTAATATGACAACAAGCAAATGTGGCAACCACTGGATCAAGCCGAGGACGGCTTGCTATAAAGGAGAGAATTAAGAGGTCTTATATGTCTTTTCTGTGCCATATGACCGCATCAAAATACCTCCGTGGCCTTCATCTTTTGCGATTTGTAGAGCGGATGGTGGGGTGGCTGGTATTCAATCTGAGTCGAGTACGACTCCAAATCAAATGGGGGAGGATGATGAGATCACATGCATACCCCGTGGCCTCCACCTTTCAAGATTTCAGGATGGCACGGTGGAGTGGTGGTTTTACAATCTAAGCTTGAGTCGAGGATGATTCTAATTCAAGTGGGGGAGAATGACGAGGACATCAACACCATCGATACATCCTCCTCTCCTACACCTACACATATTCTGGTTACAGGTCCTATAACTTGCGCCCGTGCATGTCAGCTTAATCATCAAGTAAGTTTGCTCTTAAGCTCATATTCAACTTCTTTAGACCGTAGAAATACGTGTACTCTTGTGTTGCTTAGAAATCAAGGAGAAAATCAACCAGCAGATGAAGTCGCGCAGGCTAGATTCGGATTGCAGGACAGCACCAACTTATAACAACTGCCACGACTTCAAACGGGCTCCATTTTGGATGTTCAAGTACTTCCTGAAAAGCTTATCAAGTCTACTTTTCAACGGATCTGACCTCACCTTCATACGACATCGAAGTCAGTGCCAAGCAATATTTTATTAAAAAATATGCGTGTCACCCCAACTTGAGCCGTTGGCCCATGTCCCGAGTAAGGGCGCGTCCTAGGGTTTGAGAACGACCCCAGCACCCCTTGGTCGTCCTCCACCCCTTGGCCATCACTAAGAACACTTGGATTTTGATAGATTAAAGTTTTGTCGTCGCTACTTCGCTTGCAGCGCGCGTCTCGATTAGACCGCCCGTCTTTTTGCCATCGAAACCCCACCTTTTGTGTTTTCAGATTGAACTCATATTTGATCTAGCAATTCTGCGCTTGTTTATCTTGTTCTTTCTTGTTTTTTGATTGCTTGCAGGAATTGATCTTCGTGATCAAGTTGATCTTGCTGTTTCAGCGAGATTAATAACCATTCGGAGTTGGTTCTGCGATTGCTAAGGTGCACACAATCTATTCGTTTGTAGTCAGATCGTGAGAGTCGACTTCACCAAATCGATAGTTATCATCTCACCGAAAAATCGGAGACTCAAAACCTGTCACCATGTCCACCTTCACCAACCACCACTCCTTCACTGATACTCCCCTCCTGGGTTTGGACCGAGCACCACGATTGACGGACTCTCTACCATGCCGAGCATGCGGGGGTCATTGCATCACCCGTGCCCTGCTCCGGCACCATCTACCGCCACCAGTTCCCCCACCCCCCCCCCCCCCCCCCCCCCCCCCCCCCCCCCCCCGACCTCACCTGCATTTCTGACCAATATTTTCATTCATACTCTCTTTCATTCTTTAATTAATGTCGCTGTGAACTTCTACAATCAACTTTGACCATTCATTTTATTCAAAAAAATGTTTGAATATGTAAAATTTTAAGTTGTGATTCAAATAACTCTAATGATAAATCAAATTATATCAAAATATATGAAATTTATCAAATTTTTTTGAATAAGACCAATGTCAAAGTTGAATTTATAAGTCAAGAGCGACATCAATTAAAGAACAGAGGGAGTACATTGTTGATTTGATTTTTGTTTCATTCAGACTGCCAATCGATGTAATAATCATTCCCATCAGATCCCTGTTTCATTCATATCCTGTTTCATTGTTGATTCCGACCCAAACAACAATTTGATTTTGATTCTAAGAATTCAATTCTGATGATAGACAAACAAGAAAAATGGAATTGAATTCATTTCCAGCTGATTCAATTTTAGGCAATTCAATTTCTTGGATTTTGATTCATGGAAATTAATTCAATTCTATGGAGCCAAACGGACCTCAAGAGAAATGCGGAAAAAGATATCACAATGCATAAACTTAATGCGACTACCAGATACACCAATCATCTCGACGGACAAATAGAACAACAAAGGTTGGAGAAGTGAATCGCATAAGAACTCTAGAAATCATCACTATGAGGCAATTTTTAGCAAGCCAGTCCCCAATCTTAATTTTATGAATGGATTCCACGCAGAGTTTCCCATTAGGTTGCATAGCTTGAAACTTAGAAGCAAGCTTCCAACAGGCAGCAACAGCAAAGAGCAGCTAAGCTGTCGAAACAGGGGACAAATAGTTAGGTCAGTAACGGTTAGATTGTCAATTCATAACAGAAATTGTACACTTCACATTTTTGAGGTTGCAGTAGAGTTGCTTAATTAAGGTGCTAGCTAGAAAACTAGTTGGAATCTAGTAGCAACAGATGAGAAGTATGGGAATGTCATATGGGTTGTCATTACCTCAGGAATGCATGACCTACCAATTATAAATCCTATATTTGCAAATTTGATCATGAAACGTAAATCTTGCAAATCAAATAATGAGACCCAATGAAGAAAAATGTGACCCTCAAATTTGCATGTACACGATCCATATTGGGTTATGAAAGTGAGAATCTGTAGAAGTTGGACTGTTTAATTACAAGATGCATGCTATCTCTTCCCTGTTGAGATTGGGTGCTTTGTTTCACGTGACTTTTCATGTATGTGCCTTAAAAAGAATAAAAAAGTGATATGCTCTCTCCCAAACTTTAAAAAAAAAAACAAAATGCATGCTACGAAAGACGATTTAAACCAAGGTTATGTGAGGTCTGATAACTACATATATCATTGACCTAAGGTGATGGTATAGATGAAAAGTGCAACTAAAATGATAGTATAGATGAAATTATTTTTTAAACCAAATAGTTGATGGAATAGTTATGTGTCCCCTTGGTTCTTGTCAGAGTTTGTTGTCAACGTCAAGCAGCAAATACAACGACTTATGAATTGTATATGGATTCTTTTGGGCACCTAACCACTTTGGAGAAAGTAATCAAGCACACTGAAACCATCCTTTTTTTTTGACAGAAACATGCATGATGCGTCAGATACCATCAAGTCGATCTCATCCAACGAGACGTCCGTTCAGATGACGCCACTCAGGAAAAACAGAGGAAAGCAAGAAGCGGTAAAACTTCGCGAGAGCAGTGGGGACCACGCGTCGAGTTTTTCGAAGATCGACGGTCAGGTCACAGAGAAAGGCCGCACGCCCCACCTCCCAACAACTTGCCAATTGGTCCTAATACTAATGAGCGATCGACAACCAACTCCGAACAACCGCTAACGTCGCCGCTGGCTAACGCCGCGCAGCGTCTTGTGACGGCCTCATTATAAGCACCAACGATGCGGAGAGAGAAACGCGCGACGCGAGGAAGATGAAGGAGCACCTACCATCCCTCCATGAAGGAAGGCCCGCTGCTCTGCTGTGGCCGTGGCGGTGGCTGCGCGTACGGCGGCGGGTAGCCCTGCTACGGAGGGTAACCCTGCCCTGGATACCCCTGTGGTGGGTAGCCCGCCTGCGCCGGAGGAGGGTACCCCGCTGGCGGATAGCCCGGCAGCGGGTACGCGTCCTTCGCGGGATAACCTGCAGTGGTGAACACATGCACGGAATAAAGCATAGACGAGAGTGAGGAGGTTTCGTTTCGAGGGGGGAAAAGAAAAGAGAAAAGACACGAGAAGAGGAAGAAGGCGGACCTTGCGGAGGAGGCACGCCAACCTGAGGCTGTTGCTGGCCGTAGTAGCTCATCGCAGTGGCGCCGGTTCCGTTTTTGCGGTGGAGGAGGCGCGCTCAGCGGGATTGGCAGCCTGGCCATTCTGTGGACTGACGAATAAGCCGGGGGTGAGGTGCAGATATTATTGAGCAGAGCTGGCGGGTTTCTTCGACCATTCATCGTCATTTCCATGATGGGATCGTCGTCCTGAAAGGGCAGTAGGGCACCGGTGTGGGGCAAAGAAACGCATGCCCGCTTGAACCAGCACTCACCTCCCAATCGTCGATCTCCACTTCCCAGTTCCCACATCGTGCGGCCATCGATTGTTTAGCACGTAGCGGATCAATAAAGCATGGGAAAAAATGTTGAGTGATATGGATAATACTTCCTCTATTCATTTTAATTCTTATTTTAGCTGGGAATTAAATAAAAGTATTAGAAAGAAAAAATATGTATTAGAAAGAAATTAATTGTATTGTGAAGCAGTGGCGGACCCAGGAAACGAGAGTTGGTTATTCTGATCCACTAAGAAAAAAAATTCGTATAATAAAAATAGAAAATTTATTAAGAGAAAATTAGTCCATGATATTTAATGTAAAATTATTCACATACTTAACCTACTTAAGAAAAAAATATAATTTTTTACGCTTTCTCGTAGCATGGAAGTCCTTGACAATATCATTATTATTTACTTTTAGGGAAAAAAATTAACAATTATTCAAGTATTAACCTCTCATTTTATTTCTCAATTTGTTCTTTACATAATTCATTGAGCAAAATACCTTCTCAACACTATCAATTGCTACTGGAAGAACTAGCATCAATTTCATAAGCTCGCACATAACACCATGTCTGACTGATATGTTCCTTTGTTTCAACTAACATAATGGAAAGTTCAGCTAGATTGACATTTTTCAGAATTTTTCTTGTGTGTGCATATTAATTTATGGAATGATCAATTTGGAAAGGATGATGGAATATTTATAACTTGTCAAAAAAATTAGGATAAAACTGAGCAACCTTCAACAAATGATCTCCTTTGGATTGGAGAAAAAATTAATGTTGGAAGTAAATTTGGCTGTATTTAAGGCCACATTTAGATTGGAGGAAAAAATCAGGTTCATGTGTTTTTGAAGACTCCGTTTAAAACACAAGAATTTTATAGAAAACTCAAAAGAATTTCAGAGGAATCAGTTCAATTTAATAGAAACAAACATAAAAACAGACAAAATTCTCACATTCCAAACATAGCTATTCCTGTGAAAATCCTACTTTCCAAAGGAACTATAAATTATCAATATATAAATACATAATATATACTCATTGTTTTTAAAAAAATGTTAGATATTACTGGGAATACCTGCCATCATGGCAGGTCCGCCAGTGTTGTGAAGTGAAAGATGTGTGTTGGAAAGAGAGAAAATTATGTTAGCAAGAAAGAAATGCATGTTGGAAGAGAGGAATTGTATTGTAAACAGATAAATTTTATTAATAAGATGAATGATCAAATGTTGATGTCTAGAAATCTAAAACGACATTTATTTTAGGATGGAGGGAGTATTTGAAAACAAATTTTGAATTCTAGAATACAAAATAAAAAAATAGAGGGAGTAAGAAAAAGAAAAGAATACAACATATATAATAAAATCTAAAAATCTATTGTGCTAAGAGTTGGATATTCTCACTCTCCAATACAATTTTTCTCTTTTCAACGCACCTTTCTCTCTTCTTAACACATATTTCTCACTTTCCATAACCATTATCATCTTTCTAATACACGTTTATCTCTTTCCAATACTCTCCGATACAATTTTTTTTATTCCCAATACAATTTTCTCTCTTACTAACACACCTTTCTCCTTTCCAAATATCGTTACTCTCTTTCTAATACACTTTTTTTTCTTCTAAGAAAATATACTTTCTTCTCTTTCCAACTTAACTTTCTCTCTTACTAACATAACTTTTTCTCTTTCTGATACAATTAGTCTCTTTTAATAAATTTCTATCTCTTTCCAACACTTTTTTTTAATTCTCATTCACGGGTAAAATGACAATTAAAAGTGAACATAATTATTATTCATATTTGATCATCGAACAACATTTTCTTTTTGCGTGCTTCGTTGCACCGTACATGCTGAACGATCGATGGCCGCACGATGTAACAGGCGGAGATCAACGATCAGGAGCGTGACTGCTCGCGCGCCTGCTAGGCTCGCCGACTGCCGAAGATCCCGATCCACTTGGGGTCCGCGCTGGATTAGGCTCCGTTAAGCCAAAGTGAAATGCTGGGACAACGGACACTTGCCACCTACTTCTGCCGAGAGCCAAATGTTCCAAATGGACACGCTGGGGCAACCGACACTTCTAGCCACCTACAGCCGGAGTCATGCCACATGGGTCATCTATGTGAACTCACTTCACTGGCACAAAAATATATTCAAGATGAGTATAGATTGAATTTTAAAAAGTTGGATAATTTATCTAAAGGACATCATGTTTATGCTACTAGTTGGATAATTTATCTAAAGGACATCATGTTTATGCTGCTCGGTCCGAACCACACCGACCATTTCGATTTTGTTTAAGGGACATCGTAATCTATGTTTTTGTCGTTATGACATTGTAGAGAATATTCCATGAACATTTCGTAGTGAAATGACGATCTTGCCCCTATCTGCATCTGTCTTGGTCACCTGCGGAGAGATAGGGTCGCGGACAAGGCCGACGAGTGCATCGCGCAATCCACGTAGCGGTTGACGGCCAAGAGGAGACCAAGGGCAAGGTCATCATTTTGCCATAGAATATTCTTGAAATATTTTTTACGGTGTCCTCGCGGCAAAAACACAAAATTACAATGTCCTGCGAACAACATTGAAACGGTCAGTGTGGCAAAGACCAAGCGGCAAAATTACAATATCCTATAAACAAAGAGAGTAGTATTCAATATGCCATGAGTAATTAAATTTACCACTTGTGTTGCAAGCCCCCTTCCAGAGGATTCGTATCCTTTGCCTTTCCTTTGTGTGGCAAACTTTGCCATACTTTATTCTAACCATTTATTACAGAATCATCGTTTAGTAATGATTACATGATTTATGGTCTTACTTTTTTAATTAGATCAATATAATTTAGGTAGGAAATGATCTTAAATCATGGTATCTTAAATCATAGAACGTTGATTATGCAATGAATGGATAGGATTTATTACGGCAAAGTTTGCCATAGGAGGGACAAAGGCAGATGATACAAACTCCCTTCCAGAAGCCTCGTGTAGTATAAAATTCTAGGCAACCAAAGAATGAGGTCTGATTTATCTTTAATAGGGTTCTTATTCCATGAGCCAACCATAGCAGATTGAGTTACCCTTTTCAGTCCTTTAAAATTCAATGAAAAACAAGTTTAATTTTTAATTACAAATCCTTTACAATCTACAAGTCTTAATGCCTGTGCTAACGCTACGGTCTAAAAAAAAATATTAACTAAAAAATATTAATACAAGAAAATAATATTTATCTATTTTATAATTTAAAAATTAAAATACAATGTAAGTTGGAGCAAGATACGCGTCGAGACAATGATCAAACTTATTCCATAACTCTTCCTCGACAACAAGCCTCACTTTTATGTTCTCATCTTAAAGTTCTTATCGGGAGAATTCAAATTCCCCGCCTATTTGCACTTTCTTTATCAACGGTTGAATTTCACCAATAGACAAGCCCCACACACTTCAACATGATGCATGCATGCAGGATGGACAAATAACCAATCCTTTCATGCTAACCAATTAACCATCCAAATTCATAATTATAATTCAGGTTCATTACTCATAAGATTAAAAGTTATCTTTTGTAGGCCACATTTACTTGAAGTTGGTTTCATCTTCAATACCATGAAAAGTCACCATATCAAGGATTGATCTCGCCAAGCTGATGAAAACAGACCATTAGATTCGCCTAATTAAAATTAAAAATGTATGCGTTTGAATTCGATGTTTTGTTGTGTTTTTTAGCTTTGCTGGTTTTTTTTAGCTTTGCAGATTTCTTATTCAAGTTCAAAAACAGAAGTTGGTTGAATATCCACTTTAACATCCAATTTAATTCAATTTTGTTTTCTTTTGAAGTAATCCTAATTTACTTGAATATAAGTTTTTAAATTCCTTTCCTATAAAATACTAATTTTTCATGAAGGTAAGAAAGATTAATTACTTGACTAAGCATCCGTGCTCAAAAAGATTTCCACTTAATTCTTTTAAAAAGAGTTTCTTATTTTTTTTTATTCTGTTAATGATTCATTCACTAGCAGCTAGCTTAAAAAAATTAGGTAGGATAATTAACTATTACACAAATTATTTGTTCTAAAACATATATTATTTTATTATGTAATATTTATTACATAGTTAAATATTGTTAAAAATTTTAAAGTTATTATAAAAAATAAAATATATTAAGTTTTGCACATCATCTCCAAATTCTCTCTAAAAATTGATTTTTAAAGAAGTCTAAGTTTGAAAGTATTTATTGATAAAAAACTAAGAAATACATGACAAGCTATATATATATAGATACAAAAAGATATAAATTTCTTTTACATAAATATATTATCACTAAAATATCCATATTATTTTAAAGAGTTATAAATTGGGGCAATTGTAAAAGCGGTTGTGTTTTGGAGCTTAATTCTGAAATTGGTTCACTTTTCTGAGGTTTGCAAAATCGGTCCAATTTTTTGAAAACGTGTGAAAAAGCAGGTCCTGTTCCGTCATGAGGACCTAAAGGTGTTAAATAACATGTAAAAAGACCAATATACCTTTTGCAAAATCAGTCCTATTTGTATGAAACATGGCAAATTTGGTTCTATTTTGCATAATATAATTATTAATTTGAACAATTTCAAATTGAATTGATTTTAATATGTTATAATAAACTAATTTTTGACAAAATTTGTGAAAAATATGACAAAATCAGTCTCTGCCGCGGCCGCGCGCCACCGCACCCTGCCCACATCCATGCCATGGGCCACCACGCCCTGACCCCGCGTCCCTGCCGCGGGCCGCCCGCGCGCTAACTGGCTACCTTCCTAGCTTGCGCGCCCCTTGTGGCCCCTTGGGTTAGGGTTCCAGGAGATATGAACGAGAGAGATATAGAGAGAGAAACGAGTGTGGCCTGTGGCGTTTCGTCGGTTGCCTTCAGCCTCGAGTAGAATGGAGGGGTAGGATTGTCCACTCTTTTATCTTTTTCATTTTTTTTCCTCCAAAATGTTTCTCCAGCAAACGGTTGGATGGATGAGGACCTAACGGGTGGCCCGTTTTCAAAAAAGTAGACCGATTTTGCAAACTACAGAAAAATGAACCGATTTCAAAATTAAGCTGCAAAACAGAACCTCTTTTGCAATTGCCCCTTATAAATTAGGAAAAAAATCTTATTTGCCTCTTTCAACTATGACTGATGTTCGCTTTTCCTCCCTCAATTACATAACACGGTACTTTTAAAACTGTTTGTTTTTCCTTCTTGGTGGTTTAGACAACGGTTTTCGCTAACATGGCAGCTGACATGGCAGTTTTCACTAACGTGGTGATTTTTGCTGATGTAGCCGCTGATGTGGCAGTTACACAGCCGATGTGTCCTCGTGTTGTTTAAAATTCACAAAAAAAATACTTACCATGCTCAAAAAAATTTGAAACTTTGCATAGACTTAAATAATTTCACAAAGAACAAATTTTGTTTTAGGCCCAATTTCAAAATCAGAACACATTTTATACGAAAAATTCAGAAATAAAAATAACCATTTAGAAGCAATATTTATCTAGACCATTTAACCTTTTGACAATAATTCACAAAATTCATCTAAATTCATGTATTTCTAAGTATATTTTATTTTTATACATTTTCTTGGAAACTTTTGGTGCTTATTTTTTGAACTTGAATTCAAATTTCAAATTTGTGCTAAATTATTTGTTTCTTTTGAGCTCAAATTTCAATTTCCTTAATTTGAGCTCCAGTTCTATATTTGTTTGATTCATGTATTCCAAATATTTTCAAACAAGAAAGTGAGTTTATGAAAAATTGTAAAATTTTATCAAAAAAATTTAGAAGGTATAGATATTTTTTTACTTTGAAATGTTTATTTGTCTTTCTAAATTTTTAAAATAAAATGCGTTCCAAATTTTGAATTAGGCCTAAAATAAAAGTTGTTCCTTGTGAAATGTGTTATAACTATGCAATGTTTCATATTTTTTTGAGCATGTTAATTATTTTTTTCTAATTTAAAATAAAGTGAGCACATGTCAGCCATCACATCAGCAAAAATCGCCACGTCACCGCCACATCAGCTGCCACATCAGTGAAAACCACTATCTAAACCACTCGAGGCGAAAAAAACGAATGGTTTTGAAAATTGAGAGAGTATAAGTATCCGATTTTGTAATTAATGGAGAAAAAACGAACACCCGTGATAGTTGAGGGATGTAAATAAGACTTTTTCCTATAAATTACTCTAAGCTATAACATTCTAGAATATTTTTTTTGTTGCTAAATAATATGACCACTGGTAACAAGAGATAAAAGTGTGTTTGGTTTGTTACATATGCTAACCTTACCAAATTTTGGTGTCGCCAAATCATGGGCATTGCCAAAACAAAGATGAGAAAATGTTGTCTGGTTTATAACTTTACCAATTCATGAGCATATATGATGAAACCAACAATTGAATTGTAACTTTACCAAAACTTATCAAAATCATATGTCTGACATATGGCACTGACATATGGGACTCACATATTATAAAAATTTCTTTAGAGAAAATATATTGAACCAAGGTCTTGTTTTGTAGATTTCATTATAAGGAAAA
The DNA here is from genome assembly GCA_001602315.1 of Zoysia pacifica. Classification (NCBI taxonomy): domain Eukaryota; kingdom Viridiplantae; phylum Streptophyta; class Magnoliopsida; order Poales; family Poaceae; genus Zoysia; species Zoysia pacifica. The sequence goes on along the minus strand of BCLH01000005.1, from coordinate 518,097 downwards.
TAATTGTATATTCAAAATGTAATTTTGATCTATTAATTATGAGTAATTGCCACTTAATTATAACCAACAAAAGAATATTGGAATGAGTGCAGCTAGTGGCCTGCTGCCACGTAGCTTTGGCAACCGGTGGCTGGGCTTTCTAAAACGCGGGCGGGCAAATCGTTCACCTTGGATTTCGCCGGCATTGGCCACGGAAAACGTTGGCAACACCAAAACATTTGTTGGCAATCCAAAGTTTGGAAAGGAAAGTGAAAGAAGCAAAACAAAGACACTCTAAATCTTCATGCTAGGAAGAGGTCACACGCATAAATATCAATCATAAATTATCCACGCGCAAAATATATAACCTAATAACTATGGGCCCGTTTAAATCTCTGAAATCGAGTCAAGGTGTTGTTTGGTTCAGTGATTTGTAATATATTTGGATTACATCGTAAACAGATTACGTTAATTCATGTTTGTTTCAACCTTGGTGTAATCCAATTCCATGTATTCCAATACAGCCCTATACAACTTTCATTCCGCAGCACATTGAGCGTAATCAAAATTGATACTGCACACATTTTCTCCACTCGCTCGTCCTCTCTGTTCTGCGAGCACTGCTTCGACGGTGATCTGTAGCCTCCGCGAGTGTCGTGTAGCCTACGCAGAGGCCATCAGGCACGAGAGGTCGCGGGCGACGGAAACGAGCGCAGCAGTCAACAGATCCGGCGTCCTCGTGCTCCTCGCCGTCATCGCCGCGGTGACCGCATCATCCGCCTCGGCATCGGTTCCCTCTCCTTTTCTCCTCTCTTGAGTGCGTAGGGGCGTGCATAATTCTGCAGTCATTGAGATAGCAACCTGCGATGTGTTCAAGGTTAAATCTATTAAGCTCTGTCTCCCAGGCGCAAGGGAATTGGCTAGAAAGAAGCAGTGGGCTCTGGTGTTACTGGCGTTGGTCAAGTGTGACGGCGTAAGGAAGACGATGGTCTGCTATTGTCTGTTTTCGATATTACAGAGGTCAACCAAACAAATTTGGTATTAGCTTAAATTGTTTACGTTGCCATTGTATTCTCATTTCCATTATGTTGGCGATAACATTTTTCAACCAAACACCAACTAATTTTTATGAATCAAATTCTAAAAAATTGAATTGCTTAGAAATGAATCAGCTGGAATCAAATTCAATTCTTTTTTCTTGTTTGGCTGTCCTTAGAATTAAATTCTTAGAATCAAAATCAAATTGGTGTTTGCATGAGAATCAGGAATGAAAGAGAAATCTGAAACAAAACAAAATCAAGTAGATACCAGACCATGCTAGACTCAAAATTATGCCCCAAAAAATCCCTCAATTTCAAAAATATCTCCACCCCCTGCAGCCAAGGCAGCCGCTCGCCCACCTCCTCCGATCAATCGAAGCTTCATCTTCCCGACGCAGGACGGCATGAATACATTCCATCAAACCCCGCTCTACCTATGGGTTTTATGGGATGCGGAATCATGCGTGGAACAACTATATGATGTTGATGTCGATGTTTATGCAGAATGATGCTAATGCCTGCACCGCCCATGCTGATCCGTAATGATGCCTGGAACGTCCAAGCTTCATCTTCCTGAGACAGGATGCGGAATGATGCCTGGAAAAATGATGCGATGATGTCCATGGACAACGCGGTGGTGTCGGTTGCGCCTACGTTCGAGGAGGCCAGTGACGCCGTGGAGCATGCCAGGATATTCATCGGCGCACTCAGCCTGCTCTCGCGCAACCTCCCACTGCCCCCCTCCGATCTCAAAGGCATCAAGCGCGTAGTACGGGAAGGTGCTCCGCGACCCGAGCAGCATGCAGCTGAGGTCGATGATGACGAAAGAGGGGCAGCGCGAGTTGATGACGGCATGGTAGGGGCAGCGTGAGTTGACGAGGCAAGTAGGGGCAGGGATCCCTCCCCATGGCGATGGCGCTTCATGAAGTCGGAGGGTGGAAGAGGGATCTAAGGGGAGAAATTCCAATAGTTTCTACGATTTTTGGGATGAAATCGAAATGTGCTTTCTGTTGAGTTTCTGTTGTGGTAATAAGTAAAGCTTATTTTGTAAGATGGTAAGTTTAATATATTTTTTATTAAATATTATTTCGCATTTGTCATTTTCAAAATAACAATCATAGTCATCATTGTTTAAATATGACACACTAATCAAATTTCTGTGTAAAAAAGGTACATAAAGAATATATCTAAATAGAAGAGTGAAGCCATCAGCTAGCTCTGATAAAAGATCACCAACGGCTTCAACTTCTGTTTGGACTCTATTTGCAACTTTAATGCATTTTTCTTTTCTTTGCATAGTCCTCATCGAACAGAATCTTTGTAAAGAATTAGCAATATGAACAGTTGTTCCTGAGTTAATCTACCAAGTAGATTTCGAATATTGCACATACAAGGATTTATTTATAAAGGTAATAATGTTCTCACCTTTTTTTTTACATGATCATCTTTAAATAAGAGAGACAATCTTTTTTGTAGTGTCTCGTCTTTTTACAGTGAAGACACTGTTTTTTGTCTACTGTAAATTTGTTCTGTTGAGGCTGATAGACAGGAGTTTTTTTCTTGTTCTCTGAGGAGTGACCGTTGAAATTCTTTTTTTGGTTGTCCTTCACATAGTTGATAGAACCACTATATAAAGCTTTAATTCTGTCTTCTTTTTCACACACATAGTTATGCACTTTTTCAAGTCCCATGTCTCGGGTTGCATGTTGTAGTTGACAATGAAAGTGTCAAACTCTTTTGGCAATGAAGTAAAAATCAAATGGATAAAAAGCTCATCTTTGAGACTCAGATTCATTGGTTTGAGCTTGGATGCCATGTTGCTCATTCTTAGTATGTGCTCTCTTATACCACCGTTACCACCAGAGTACTTTTCTGTCATAAGCTGCTTAATCACTTGTATAGCATATATCTTTGAAGAGCCAGTAAACTGACTGTTTATTTTTTTAAGATACTCTGTAACAGTGTTACACTCTGAGATTAAACTCACAATTGCAAGCTCAATTGTGTTTTTTATCACAACTATACACTTTTTGTTGGCTGTGTCCCATTTCTTATGTTCAAAGTCATAAGACATCTTTAAGAGAGCATAATTCTTGTGTCTAATCTGCCAAGCAGCATCAGTCTCATCATCTTTTCTCACTGACACTTCAAGCTCAGTGGGGCGTGCTGTGGTGAGAACCCAGTTCACCTCAGCCAATATAAATGTTAAGTCTATCTTTTTCTTCCACTCTTCATAGTTGTTACCTTTGAGAGTGGAGATCTCTTTGATATAACTCATTAAGTTGTATCCGCCTAAAATAAATCAAATAAAGTAAGAACATGATAACAATAAAATTATATTCCTTATTTTTAACGTTGGTAAAAAATATGACGCACAATTTTGTCTTATATATTAAATCTACATCACCGTTGGACAGAAATAATGCATAAAAATATCAATTACAAAATTATAATACTGTTATTATCAACGTTGGTCAGAAAATAATAATATCATAATTATCTGAAATTTATTACTATTTTTCAAAATTAAATTTTCCCGTTGGTTCGAATTTAATAATAAAAATAATATTCTTTAAATACGCAGCGGAAAATAAAATTTTTTTAATTTTCAGAAGCATTTACTTTATTTTTTTATTCTGTCAAAAATATCCCGTTGGTTCAATTTTTTACAGATTAAATTAAGCGAAAAATTACTCAATTAATCAATTATCTAAAATGCTTCTGAAAAAAATGGAAAAGGAAAAACCTCAAAATGGGCCAAAATGGCCTTTCGGCCCAGTGGAACAGTGGCCGTGCGCGGCCCAATCGCGCGCGTGGCCCAGCCGCGCCTTTCTCTTTTTTTTTTGCTTTTCTTTCTTTCCTTTTTTTTTCTTTTTTTCTTTCTTTCTTTCATTTTTTTTGTTTTTCTGGCCCATGAGGCCGTACCGGCCCAAACCCTCGCGTTGCCCAGCTGAAGGCGGCCCAGCCACCGCGCATGCGCGCGCTCGAGGCGGACCGCGCCTGGGCCAACCAAACCTGGGCCCAAGCCGCCAAAGTTGTCTCCCGCCTGGGCCAAATTCGGCCCGTTCAGCCGCGGGGCGCCAGCGGACGTTGGATCTAGATCCAATGGTGCCCGCGGTTTTCGGGTATTAAACCTCGCCCGCGTCGCTGCCCCAAAACCCTAGC
>BCLH01000005.1:486248-508882 GCA_001602315.1 Zoysia pacifica | reverse complement strand
GCCCGTCGTTGCCGCCAGCCACGGCGCCGGCGACCGCTGCTCCCAGCCGCCCACCGTTGCCGTTGCGCCACCCGCCAAACAATGCACCTCCCCTCCAGCGCCCTGCTGTAAGCACAGAGATAGAGATAAGGTGCTCACAGTCACAGATATAAGACATGGGTGAGAGGAGAGAGGAGAGAGGGAGAAATTTCAAAATGACTCCGCAGGGGTGTGGTGTCCCTAGAATTAGTAACGTCCGGTAGGGAAAGATTTTCAGTTCCCTAGGTGATGGATCAAAGCGGTAGGGAACGAGAGATTTCCTTAGAAAACTTGATAGCACTAAGGAAAAACCCTAGGGAACAAAAATGTTTCCTAGGGAAATATGTTGATTCCAGTAGATATGGCAATCTTTTGTTCCTTACAAAATCAACTTTTGTGTATGGCAATCTTTTGTTCCTTACAAAATCAACTTTTGTGTTCGCAGCTCTATCAGCAATGTGGGGTTAGGAATATTTACCTTATGAGTATTATTTGGTCCGTTTACTGTAAATTACTTTGTTTCTATCTTTCCAGGCATATTCGAAACTAAATATTTGGGACCCTAAGTGTTAGAAGATCTCCATCTCAAAGATTTGTATGCCTTCTTTAATATTTATTTATGTCTATTTCCTTTCTAAAACATATATTGAATTGCCCTTTGGGATGAGTTAAATTTCTGCGCTATTTATGTTGACTGTTTTGATTGATAGGAACATAGAAATCAATCTTTTCTTTGCTCCCACACCTGCTATTAGCTTTATGACCTTTGAAGTCTTATGAAAGGTATGAATTGATTTTGGTGATTGAGTGGACACTATAAGTAACGGTTGTAATTGTAGATACCACCTCGCTAATTCTACATCAACATAGTGAGCTTCCTCGGTGGATGACAAGGATGAACCCTAGAAGAGAAGTTTTCGGGCATTAGAGGACAAGGCTAAGAACTAGCTAGAGAGTCCATAGGAACGCCGGTAGGTTATTTGTCTCCTGTCATACAAGTGTTAGAGAGTATGAATGCTCATTATATCCTCAGAAAGCACTAAAGATAACAGAGTAAGTGAAGACAAAAACCGAAGATCAGATTCAGTCGAAGAAGCAGTCGTCGGACAGTCCGGTGAGCCAAGACTTCAGAGTCTAGAGAGAGGTGATCTCTGGAGTTGCTGCAGAGAAGACATCAGATAGTTCGGTGAGGTCGAAGCTGAAGTCTAGAGACGATGTTCTCTGGGGATTCAAAAGTGAAAGTCACCGGACAGTCTAGTGAAGATATGCATTGGACAGTCTGGTGTCCTATGAAATGAATTTTAGAGAAGGTATTTCTCTGACCGAGCAGGAAGAAGGATCACCGGACAGTTTGAATGGTCCGATCACCGTCCGGTGATTGCATAAAGCAGTCAGCTTTATAATATCACGTCCCAACGGTTGTTTCTGGGCTTGGAGCCTATTTAAACCGTGAAAGAGGACTTTTTCATTGTGCCTGCAGTCTGAGAAGCTAGAGAAAACTTGTGAGAGGCTAAGTGACACCACTAAGATAGTATATTGCAAGATTGAAGATCTTTGGTGCTAGTAAAAGAGTGATAGGGAGCATTCATACACTTCTAGATCTTGTCGGGAGGAGTGATCTTTGCCTATTACTCTTGTCTGGGCAGTCTAGACCGGCTAGCAGTCACTGATCGAGGTTCCGAAGAGATTGTAGAAGACATCACTAAGTTTGTACACGGTTTCGGGTCCCTCGCTCGAAAGAGACACCAAGAGAGAGTGTCCGAGCTTTGGAGGCTTGCTCTAATGCTTGAGTATTGTGTGCGACAGCCGGATCGTCAGTGACTTTACTTCAGGAGTGAAGCGTACCTTTGTGAGCATTGTTCCGTGAACGATGGAAGGAACCAAGACTTTGACGGGAGTGATTTAACGAGGATTAGAGAAAGACGTCTACCTTTCAAGACCTCATGAAAAAAATCACTGAGTACTCTCTATCTCACTATCTTTGCTTACCATATTTACTTATCGTTGAGTAGTATAATAAGTTGTTCTTTAATTTCTCTTGGTGACTATCATGCTAGTGCTTGCTTGTTGTTATTTTTATTCTACTAGCATTGTTGAGGGTCTTGGTCTACTAGAATTGCTTCGATTTGCTTCTGTTGTGATCGAGTTTTATAGTTTAAATTCGCAGTGAAATTAGTGCTATAATCCACCGATTCAATCTCCTTCTCGGTGTCTTTAGTTCTTACACATGCGAGGTTTCTGAACTTTAAGATGCTTAAAATTCATTGGTTGATCTATCATTTATTTTTCTATCTTTAGAGGTGCATAATACTCACATGATTTGAATTTATTACATAAAAAGGATAGGAATCAGTTCACTACTATCCTAACCCCATCTGTTTAACCTCCCGCTTTACCAACACCATTGCCAGCATGTTCAACGGGCAAAATATTAGGATGCCTAAATAGCTAACTCAATTCCAATACATAATTATATTTCATATAAGTAGCCAAAAATATTAGCATCCTAACATTTTATCCATTAATGTTTAGTTATTGCTACCTCTCGTGTTATATAGCTAACTCATTACAATACATAATTATATTTTATATAAGTAGCCAAACATTTTAGAAGCAATAAACAATCCCCTATTGGATTATATTTTGATGATCATCTAAACATTCAAAATTTCTGCGGCATTATGATTTTATTATAACATTTATTTTATCGCTACCCATCCACTCCCTACCTACTAAATGAATTACATAAATTTTGTCTTCTTTAATAATTCCCTATATTTTGAAATAAATATTTAATGCTTCGATCCTTTAAAAGAAAGAGGGAACAGCTCAATCCAACGCCCACTCAAAGCAAATGGGCGGCCACCACCTGCGGGGGCTGTAAGAAAATCCGAGCTGGGCTTCGTTGACCCATCCCGTTCCGTCCCGTGCCGCCGCCCCGGCCCGCTCCGCACCGAGCCGCCCCGCTCCGATCTGTGCCGCCACCCCGTCGCCGACCCGCCCAGCGCTCCACCCCGCTCCACGCCCCGCCCCGCCCTACCTTGTCCTAATAGATCCGCCTCTGGCGTTCTGTGTAGGGAGGGGATCCGGAAATGTTCTACTCGCAGTTCATTTTGGCCAAAAAGGGGCCTCTCGGGACCATATGGATTGCCGCGCACTTGGAGCGGAAGCTGCGCAAGAACCAGGTGGCAGACACAGACATCGGAGTCTCTGTAGGTGTGTGGGCTTTGCTGTTCTTGCTGAATTTTCTTTTCGATCTAGGTTTGCACTCTGCAATTAAATTTCGGCACACCAAACCCTAACCTGCTGTCTTGTTCTTAATGGGTGCTGTTAATGCTTGTTAGTCCTGTAGTTGTGTAAAATAAAAGATGCTAACTTTAGCTCATCGATGGTTCGGAGGTATTAATCATGCTAACTAAAACTTCTCTGGAAGCCTTTTATAGTTATTTGTGTAGGGTTAACTAGCTTCTAGCTGCTGCTGTCGAAACAAATTGTAAAAATGTCATCTTTTCAAGTCGTCAATGAGCTATCCGTTTTAGTTCCTGCTTCTTTATGACTGTCATGATGTAAAAATCATTGCTTTTTAGGTTTGGCAATGTATTTAACTCCGTACATTTGAGATGTCATGGTTTTATTGTTTGCTAGGGTTCAAAAAACCACCTTGATGTGTGAAATGTTATCCATCTGTGAATGGAGTAACTTTTATGTAAAATTTATTGTAACTGCTATCTATTAGCATCCATTGTTGTGTCTATGAACTATGAACTGTGTTATTATTCTAGCTAGAATTCTGCTTGACTGTTCACTGTTGTACCAGGAGTGAGAGATGGCTTTCTAAACCAGTTCTAATTTCAATATTAGTATACATAGGCAAGGTAGCTCAAATCTAACTGTCTGAACGACTTGTCTTTGATCTAGGTTTTGTATTCATCAATTAAATCTACACATGCTATGCTTGACCTGCTATAAGTTTGAAGTGTCATTTTGTATATGTTAGTAGTTCTGTAGCTGTAAAAAACAAATAGAAAAGGCTAACTCTAGGTCATTTATTTTTTGCAATATTTTTTCCCTTACATACAGCTTTGAGACTCGTTCGTGTACTTTTTTAGCATTTTTAGTTAATGGCTAACTAGTGTCTAGTTTCTGATGTTTAAGTGAGTCATAAGTATTTTATTTTTTTCTTTAGATGTCAACAAGTTCTCTGTTTTAATTTGTACAGGTCTGTCAACTTCATGGTAGCATGATCACTGCTTTATAGATTTGGCAAGTTATTTAGGACACAAAGAGGACTAGGAAGATATATTGTTTCATAGTACTAGATTTCTTTGGTACAATAGAAGTAGTTCATCACCACTATTACATTTACAGGAGGGCCTTGTTTAAACTTGTCGCTTTTAATGCTGATTACATTGTGAGGTATCTTGGTTTAGTAGCATAGTTTGTTTAGATTGTGAGATATTTGAAGAATCACAGCTACATGGAGAGCTAGCGGTGTAATAATAAAAACACTTTTAGAGCTTCTGATTTGATTGTATGCTGATGCTGTTTAGGTGTTCTATCATTTCATGCATTTCTATTACAGATAGCCAAAGCACTATGTCAAATGTTGGGCCTGTGCTAAATGAAGGCTCTGTAATGTTGTTTTGTAATTCCTTGTTTGTAGAATATTATGAACTTTGATATTGAGAGGCAATTTCCTTGGACATATATATCTAGCTATGGGTTTCCCATGCCAGGAAAACTTGATTTTGTTACTTCCCTGCTATTTTCTTGTAGAGCTTGCCAGTTGGGCTAGTCTGGTCATGGTTCAGGGGCGGCTGATAAATGATAGCAATTTAAGATGCATTCGCATTAACATCATAGTTTCACAAGCATTGGATTGTTCCAGTGTGTCATATACGGGGATTATTAATTTTTTTTGTCAACAGCACAATTTCGAGATTTATAGCTTGTTGTTATGTCTGCCCTTTGCTTACATTGTTTAAGAAACCAAATGAGAGTCTGTCATCCATGAATGAAAACAGTCAATCATTTTGGAAGTTCAAAGAAAGAATTTCATAGAATCAGTGTTTGACCTAAAAATTCTTCCTATTATTATGTGTTGATCATTGATCATCTCTATTCTGCAGATTCAATTATATTCCCTGATGTTCCAATTGCACTTCGGTTGTCAAGCCACCTTATGTTAGGTGTTGTCAGAATCTATTCTCGGAAAGTCAACTATCTATTCCATGACTGCAGTGAAGCTTTGCTGAAGATAAAACAAGCCTTCAGGTCCACAGCCGTTGACCTACCCCCTGAGCAGTCAACTGCTCCTTTTCACTCTATAACACTGCCTGAGACATTCCATCTTGATGATTTCGAGCTACCAGAAGCTGCATTTCACGGGTAAAGACGTGGCCTTTTTTTTCGTAAGTTCATTATTTACTAGTGGGCTCTGTTTTCTGAGCGCTTCCACTATGATCCAGTGACATTGACCATCACGTAAGCACAAAGGAACAGATCACCTTGCAAGACAACCCAGAGAAAACAGGATATTCAACATCCCAGTTTGGCCTAGACGGTTGGTCCTGTCTCTGTGCATCTTGTGTCACCAAGATTTTGTATAGCATTTTAATCAAATTTATTTATCTGAAATATACAGAAAGATTTGGTGATGGCAGTTCTTCGCATATTGGCTTGGATTTGGAGGAGGTAAATATGAAGTTTTGTTTTGTTTTATTCATTCCGAGCGTCCCTTCCTCACTTTTTGCTGTTGTTCCTCATCATCAGTATTTTTTATTTTTCTTCTGCAACTAAATCTTTTATTTGACTCTTAAAGAGACAGCATACGAATCATAATACTCTTGTTATATCAATGTATCCCTTTCTTTTCTTTCTATGTACATAACTGAGCCCATATATATATTTTTTAAAAAATATAAGTAATAGAAATGCGAACTGTGTGAACTCCCCAGTTTTGCAGGAAAAAAAAACAATCAAACTGTAAAACTAGCAACTTGTATGTTGCAAGGCCATGTCTGTCACCGTATATACTTTAATACCTGATACAAGAGCAGACTGACTTCATAGTGCAAGAATCGGAACTTCTAATTTCTCTCTGAGCCGATTTTATTTATTTGTGATCAGGAATTAATGCTGAGCAAGGATCACTCCATTAATCTCAAATCTGATGATGGGTAAGATTTGTCCTGTCTTTTGAGTATAGACTCCCTCCGTCCCAAATTACTTCCTAGCCTCCTCAAGTTTCCCAATTTACTTGTCATCCTTGCTTCCCAATGCACCTTTCTCTATTCCCAACACATCTCTATCTCTCTTCTCATTTTCAGCACAACCCACCTTTTCACCCCTCAATTCCGTGCCCTGAGCCAGAATGACAACTAAATCGGGATGGAGAGATTATTTTTTTAATTTTTTTACTTTGGCCTCGGATAAATGATGTATATGTTATCTTGTTTGTATGTAGCAATCTGTATCTTTATTCTCTTCCAAAGTTGACTTTTATTGTTCTACTGATTCGCTTATAAGTTCTTCATGCTGCAAAATTACTAAATTAGAGTTGTAAAGTTGAATGAAGTCACAAAAACAGTTATCTTTGCATATGATAGTTCATTTATGATTTATGGATGTGTTCCCATGACTTTCAGAATGTGGTGATGTGGCATTGTTGTCTTTTAATTCATGTTTGAGTTATATTGCTTAGGTCTTTCTTTGTTTACCACTCCCCAGCATTATCATTCAAGGTCGACCTTCAGTTCCTCCAAATGATATGGATGTTAATGATAACCAAAGTAAAGATGAAATCACTGAAGGATACAGCAACATGGAAGATGGGCCTTCTAGCCAGGGAAAGCTAGGTCCAGTGAACACAGGCGATCTAGGAGGGAACAATTTTCCTAATTGGAATGGTTACAATGTACAGACACCAGATTTGAACGATATGCTATTGCCCAGTGAGAGTATTGCAGGGCATTCAGCTTCATATTATCAACCTAGCCCCTTCCCATGCGATGAACCTCCATCTCCAGAGTTTGTTAGTGCTCAGGCCCCAGCTACGCCTGGTTTAATGGAAGCAACAGTTCCATCCAGAGTCCATGGAAGTCCTGTTCTGAGTCCACAGAGAAAAGCTTCACCGTCAAGGTCAAGCAATGATGAAACTACAAAGACTGATGCTTCCGGTGCTGCAGCTTCAGATTTTCACCATACGACTAATGCAAATGCCAGCGATACTGGTGCAGAGATGACTGAACATGGACTGTCAGAACCTGTGCAAGTTGTGTCTTCTGCTGTTGTGCAGGACTCAAACTTGGAAGCTGCTGGTGATAAGTTGCCTCTCAGTACTGATGGTAAAGATGCATCTGGGAAAACAATAACTGCTAGAGCAGCCATGGAAAATATATCTTTGGCTGAAAATGGTTCAGAGCCATCTGTCATGGAGAACCCAGCACAGATTGATGAACCATCAGTTGACGCGCAAGGTAATCAGTTGCTTCTGAATCTCACCCTTCCCCACTGCCCCACCTCCATCAGCCCATCATTTTTGCTTGCAAAGTTGTAGACTATCTAATCTTTCAGCTGTATTTGATGCAGTGGATAATATGCATGCACCTGATGCAGCTGTACTAAGTACAGATTTCCAACAGCAAAACCAGGCAATGCAACAAGAAGGGGCATCTAATGATAAACTAAATGAACATTCGACCTCAGAATTTGCTGAGCCTGAGAAAATGCTGTCGGCTCCAGACACTGAATTCAATCAGGCAAATGATTTGGGGCAGTTAACTGCAGAAAAAGGAATCACTGAATCAGATGGAAGTAACAAAATAGGCAGTCTCACGAGCAGAAAAAGACACCTGGAAGAAAGCTTACCAGCACTAGAGAGTGAGATAACTGAAAGGTTGTCTAGCCAAACACGTGGTAAAAGGACTGCTGATTTTGTTCCTGATGACGATGATTTATTGGCATCTATTTTAGGTACAGTTAACTGATTCTTCATGCTATTGCTGACTGAATTTTACTGAATTACCTAATCACTTGACCTTGTATTAGTCGGTCGAAGGACACCTGGATTGGCGCTTGGTTCAACACCACCGCCTCCAAAGGCATCATCGTTGAAACGCCCACGATTAGGATCTAAGATAGCTACACTCAAGAGAAAAGTGCAACTGGATGATGCCATGGTTCTACATGCTGAGTACGTATATGGCCTTTAAAAAAGCTTGTTGTTATGAACATGTCACTGGTTGTTTTCTGAAATGCGTCTCATGATATCAAATTATTACTGCAACCTTTCCTTCCATATTTGATGTGTGCGTTCTCTTTTGTTGTCTTTTTGCTTGCTTCATGTTGTATATGGCAGTAATGCCAGTCTAAAGTTTGTTAGATAAATGAACTTTTGGCATCTATTTCGGTGCAGAATTGACTTCCCTCTTTATGCTATTAACGTAAGTTTGACATTCATACATTATTACGTGTTTATTCTTGTATCTTTTTTATGATCACAATAATCTTGTTTGTAGTAGGTACTCATGCTTTGACGAATATGCTGAAATTTGCTTAAATTTTGATTTTTGTATTTCATAGTCCTACATTTTTCTGTTCGTTTACATTTTTGTATGCACTCACTGAATGTATCTCTAGAAACCAAATTATAGACTTTCTCCAAATTAACTTATAGCATGAGCTGACATGGCGCCTTGTCCAGTACTATACGGCAGCAGTTGATCAATACTGAGGATATACGACGAATTCGGAAAAAGGCTCCATGTACTCGTTCTGAAATATGGATGATAGAGAAAGGTTCGCTGGAGGATGATATATTCCTCGAGCCCATCTTTTCCTGTAAGTTGTCTAGTACACTGCCTTTGATTTTCTTCTCTCTTTTCTGCTCCCATATGTTTTTATATCCCATTTAGGCCTGTCAGAGGAGCTTAACAGCCTACACAACCGGACATATGAGATTGTGGAACGACAAATGCAACCAAACATGTCTGGAACTATTGTAGAAGATAGCAACAATGTTGGAACCTCCGGTGCCAAGAGTATTGCTGCTACTGATGACCTGCTTCACATTCCAGAAAGAACACGCTCAGATGTGCCGGAGCCAGAAACAAAAGATGCCGCTATTGCTTTTGGTTTGGAAATATCACCTGACAACCAGGTTAATGGTGTATCTAATAGCTTTGTTGCTGATACTGTGTATCAAGGAGTTGCTGAACCCTTAGTTAATACTGAAAAAGAAGTACTAGCTGACAGAACACATGCTCAAATTGAGACATTGGACGGTGATCAGCTTCAAGATGTTCCATCTGATATGCAGCGGAGCACAGATGCAAAAGTGTCAAGTTCAGATGTGGCTTGCTCTGCCCCAGACTGTGTAGGAGCAGCAGAAAACATGATGGGAGATTTTGATCATTTTGTTTGTAGTGATGTTAATGTTATCGAGAATAATGAGATTCCTACTTCTGAGATTTTGAGGGTGGAATGTAATCAAGATTTTGCTGGTACTGCTCAACCACCAGAGGGTGAGAACATTCTGTCCACTATGGGAGATAGTTCTGGCTTGCAAGAAAATATGGGATCTCTAATAGATATAGATATGGTGCATGATGATGGACTGAAGGAATGCATTGTAAGTCCACGTAATATTTTGCGTTTACCATTTTTTTGCAATATGTTTTGCTCATCTGCTAATCACTTACTGCAACATGGTTTTTGGGGCACTTTGAAATTCTTGCTGTGAGATATTGCGCTGCTTTTCTCAGTTACATTAGGCTATATAATAAATTTTACCGTTTGTTTGGTTACAGGATTTTGGAAGCGCAATTCATGGTGTTGATACAGGTAAACTTTCTGTTGAAAAGCATATCCTGTGCCCTAATCTAGTGTTTGTTCATAGTATGTATAGACATTTCATACTGGCAGCGCCTAGTGCTTTGTTTTTGTCTGTTCTTGATTGTCATCTTACACAAAAAATTTGCATGAGAATTCCAACAGCCATTCTACTACCTGATTAGAATACAGGAAAATTTTCCCCAGCAGTGATAATACTATGCGGGTCTTATTTTTGACTCCTAGTGAGATTTTGTCATGGTTTACCTTCTGTTGTTCCAGATTTTCTGAACTATGATGATGATGGAGACTATGATGATGCTAATAATGATGCCCCAAATCCTGATGAATTCCAGTCTCTTGACAACAGTGGCTGGTCTTCTCGAACTAGGTATGGTTTAGCAGAATGTTATTTCCTTCAGTTATCAGCACTAACATTTGGTGATCTCCACTTTCAATGCAGGGGTGTGGCAAAATATCTCAAGACTTTATTCGATGAAGAATCTGGTCTGGGAAGAAAGAGCGTGGCAATCGATCGTCTGTTAAATGGAAAGACTCGAAAGGAAGCATCAAGAATGTTCTTTGAGACTTTGGTATGCCATCTACTCATCTATTTAACAGCTTTGTCTTGAGTCACCTGAGCTGCTTGTTTAGACCACTGTCACCTCCTTTCTACCTTTCAGTGACAATGTGCTCTGTTTCATTCACAGGTCCTGACGACAAAGGACTTCATTAACGTGGAGCAACCCAAACCATTGGATTTCGTCAGCATAAAGCCAGGACCAAAGCTATTGAAGTCCGATTTCTAGGTTACTGTCTGCTAGGCTGGCGCCATACATACATCTTACCATATATCTGTTGTTACATTATCAACACATTCTGACGCAGCCTTCCGTGTAACCTCCATCTTGGTTTTGTCATTGTCCCCTCTGTAGCATCTCCCATGCTGATGTCTGTTTGCTAGGGTTTAGAAGGGCCGTGTTGTGCCTTGGCTATTCATTGTATATATGTTTAGCTCGTGTAAAGTCTCGTGTAATCTGATAGCATAAGCTAAGTTATCCGATATTACTGTATGGTTTAGTGAGCATTAGGAATTGTATAACTGTGATGTAATTGATTTATATCACTCGATTATCCCAAGTGGCTATTTTTTAGAACTTGTGCCAGAGCTCCTTTTTTGCGTTGTTGAGGATAATTGCTCCATCTTAAAGCCTCCAATCCCAAAAATTCTTGTTTCCTACAATTTTTCCTATGAAATTTGTAAGAGAAAGAGAAACTCAAAGGAACACTGGATTTTCAGAGAAGTCATTTCAATTTTCCAAAAAAAATTGCAAGAAATAAAAAATTTTCTTTCATTCTAAAAGAGGTCTAAAGCACCTTCATGAAGGATCAGAGTATAACACCTTCATGACACCTGTCATAGGATATGTCATTATATAACACCTTCATGACATAAAACAGGTGCTAAAAGAATATAACACCTATATGTCTAAAATTTTTATGTTGTCTATTTTACTAATTGGTATACTGTATAAAGGTGTTATATTCTGTCATGAAGGTACAACAGGTGCAGCAAATATCCGACCCATAAATAGCCGCGTGGTTGATAGGTAGGCCAGCCATGTATTGGCCCACTCTTGGCGATGGCTGTCTATTAGAGCAAGCCTGTTGTGTATGGACTGGATGATTCTTAGAGGTAGGTCCCACGAGGGGGCAACAGTAATGACCTGCTTTTAGAATGTAGGATCAGAGCATGAGAGGTGTTTGGTTCATCAATTTGTAAATTACGATGTAATTTGATTACGTTAAAACATGTTTTTTTTAACAAATTTCGTAATCAGGTACCAAGTAATCCGATTCCGCTCTATTCAGTCACGATGCACCTCTTACCCTCACCGTAATTACATCGATTACAACCCAAATATCCTCGCTCGTTCTCGTCTTTCCTTCCGACGGCCTGAGCTCCACGTGCCTGCCCTCCCCGAGCTCCTCACCGCCGAACTGAAGCTGCCCCTTCTTCCTGCGCGCCGTCCTTTCAGCTCGTTGAGTTCTCGCAGCCGCCGCCAACGCCAGTGGCGGAACTGAGGAGGGGGGGGGGGGTGGTGGGGGCCTAAGAGCATCTTCAAAATTTCCCTTGAAACTTCTCTTAATTTAAATTATTAAGAATTAGTGTGAAAGATCTTCTTCAATAGGTTCCCCTAAACCATCACTTACTTTCTCGCCTCCCCTAAAAGCTCCCCCATTCGCAGGTAAATGCGGGGAGATTTTGAGGCTCCCCAGTCCTCTTCCCGCCGGGTTGATTCTGTCATCGTTGATTTGTGCCGTGTCCTGCGGAACTCCGAACCCCACCGCACAGCCACCGTCGTTGCACCAACTCACGCCGACCCTACGCCGCAGTCCGCCCCGCGCCATTGACAGCCGTCCCACGCCAACCACCGCTGATCTGCCGCAGGATGGAAAAGATGCAAGATGAGAGCTACATACGCGATGTTGGCCTGTCGGCCGGCTGTAGGAGCTCACCGAGCGGCTCGAATTCTGCCTAGTCGCCAAGCACCTTCGTCCTAGACTTCGCCGGCGAGGGTCTCACCGCGGGCGTCGAGTCGCTTAAGGAATCCATATGGGGCGTGGACGTCGACGGGCTCATCATCAACGCCTGGGTCTCGTACCGGCATGCGCTACTTCTACGAGGTGGACGAGGAGCTCATGCAAGCAAACGGCTTTTTGCCGTGGATGTCTGATGTGACAAATGAGGTGGACGATGAGCTCAAGCGCACTGCTGGCGCCTGGCCAGGATGCGTTGACGATGATCTTTGCGTGGTTAGTTTTTTAAAATAAAATCGAAACTAGACCATTAAGTGATTATTAGGACTCATTTGAAAAATTTATGGATCACTTTTAGGAGAATTGTTGGAGAAGGAAAGAAAAATGAACCCAATATTTTTTGGGCTAACCTCAAAAAATCTTTTTAAAAATCATTTTATTGAGGAGCTTTTGAAGATGCTTTAACATTCGAAATTCCTCAAAGGACCCCTTTAATTGGTCCCCTCTAATTCATTCATCTACTAACAATATAAAATGTATTACAAGAAAATAGAGCTTTTTATCGAGTTTTAGTGTTAAAAATTAATAAATAATGATCAAGTTTTTTATTTTTACTTGTTATATATTTTTAGTGATATGATAATTATTGTTAAATGTATTTAGTTACTAAAGGTTTCATACATGCTATATAATTTTAATAACTAACATATATATTTTTTAATCATTATATATATATAGTGACAAGTTTTATTTTACTTCAAAGTGTGACCAAGTTTTTTCTGACAAAATATCTGTAGTGAGTAACATTACACACGTAACAACCAATTATTCTAGTGAAAAAAATATTTTTCTTATGATAAAGAGGGAATTTAATTTATTTTGAGAGTTTTTAGTCCATTATGTACGCCTAATCATGAACCGCCGACTGCTCTATAGAATGGATGGCTTAACTGATGCCGCCGGCGCGCCACCCGTCCTCCCTACTTGCCTCTCTCCCGCCTCCTCACCGGTGAGGTGACGTGCTGACACGCCCGTTCGCTCGTGCGCCGCCCCTCTTCCCTGCCCGGCAGCTGGTGCGCTGCCCCTCGATATCGTCGAGCTGATGTCGCAGGGGTGCCGCCCCTCTCCTTCCTGCCTTGGCCGGCCTCCGCTCCATCTTCTGTGACCGCGACGCGACGGCATGGCACTCACAGGCGCTCGAGGTTGTGGTATGGAGGTGGGCGGCGGCTGTGGCGTCCGATGATCAGCTTATGGTAGTGACGTGATGGGCAGGGAGACGAGGCTGACCTGGTGAGTGCTCACGGCCATGGCGAGGTCATGGAAAAAGAGGGGTTTTTTCGTTACAGAGTGAAGTTGAACCAAACAAATTATGTATTAGTGCATTCCTTTTGTAATACCACTGTAATCTGAATACGATTACATTTTCGTTACAAAATTTGAACCAAACGGCACCATGGTTCTTTCCCGTAACTTTTCACTAGGAAAAAAAAATCATTCTCTCTCTCGCCACCCATGGCTAGCACACAATTACTTCCCTTTTAATTTTCTTGGGACCCAGCTGTATATATATGGATGACTTTTGTATTAAATATCATAAAGACCACTTTCATAATGGATATATCAAATATATATACCCTTATTTAATACATAATGACTACTTTTCTCATCCATTGTGGATGCCCATAGAGGAACTACTTATGCTACAATAAATTGGAGTACCAAACACCCTAAATCAATAATGGAAATGTGTTCCAACTACAAATAATCATGCACAAATTATACCCCGTTTAGAATAGCTTCCCTCCACAACGTTTCCTTTGAAAACTAAGTTTCTAGCAAAGCAGCTTTTCTCTAACCCGTTGTGGGCAGATTTGGTTTCCACTTCACCTCACCCACGACCACCGCCGTGCTAAATCATCGCGACGTGAAGCCCCCGCCCTAGCCTGGCCTACTGCTGGCAACTGCCACCCGCGGCCGAAGGCAAATTGCCGCCTTGCCGCCCCGGCCCGCCGCCACCCGCGGCCCACCGCCTTTTCAACCTCACCGCCGGTTTCTATGGCCGAAGGCAGAGGAGGAGGAAGAGGTGGGATACAAATCCACGCGCAATAAAGTATCTCTGCCGCTCGCCGTCGCCGCTTGCCGCTGGCTGCCGGTTGTCAGAAAGGAGGAAGAATGGGCCGGCCCAATGCGACCCAAAGAGGATGTGTGGAGGGAGGTGCCGCGTTGACATATGCGGAGGGGAAGAATCCCGTGGAGGTAGGGACAATGGCAGCACGGGTGGAGGCAAGGACAGACAAGATGGGCTCGATGGAGGTGGGCTCGAGGCAGGTTGAGCAGGGATTGGGATAGGGGCGAAGGCAGAGGTGGAGGCGGAGGCAAGGACCATCTCACGTCGGCCAAAGTGGGGAAAGGGCAGATTCCACATTGTACGCAAAATAGAGTATTATGGGGAATCTACTCAGGGCCGTTTGGAACTTTAGAATTGAATTCATTCTAATAATTATAATTTAGGCATAAATTAATTAAGTTAATATAGTTGTATATGAAATATATTTGTATATTTATTGTAAGGCATGTAAGGAGCATATTTATATGTTGTATTTCTATTGTAGGGTAGTGAGTTGAAGAATATGTTATAAGTTGAAGAATAAAATTATAGCATAATGATCTATATAATCTATTTCTATCTCTCACCCTATAAATTTGAGATAGACTTATTTGTGAGCTTGAAAAAATTATGGAACATCAAATTCCAAGCCAAATAGACTAATCTATTATATAAATTTCAATTCCTTCAAAATAAAGGTATCCAAACCGCCTCTCAGCTTAATTCCTATAGAAGCCGGCTGGAAGGCGTTCTAAATGGGGCCATGTAAAGCCAAGATGTACACAGGGGCTCATGTCGTCTCTGTACAGCGGGTGCTCTCTTCTGATAAAAGGTGGCTGATTTGATTTTCATTTTTGATAAAAAGGCTATCGGAATGGAATTTTCAATTATGCCGAACTAAAAATGTGACTCTAGTGACGCCTCCTTGGCGCTACAAATTGTTTTGCCAAAATATATGGCACACAAATTATCTCAATTCCCTCATAGTTTTGAGAGCTTGGATTATTTGGAAGACTGGAACCACCGTAACCATTGTCTTTGGCAGAGACGGTTTTTAGAGACGGTTTTTTCTCGTTTTAACTCAAAGTAAAATAGGAGTTATTTCTACTACCGCAAAAATAGTTTTTAGAGACCTGGCAAATTACTTCATTAGTCATTAGAGACGGACAAATAATTATCACTAATATTACACATCAGCAACACGAATTCAAAAGCCTGCCTCTACTGTTAATATATTAATGACAGTTTCAAAAGCACGTCTATAATGTGGACTTATTAGTGTCGTAGATTAAAAAGCACACATCTCTGATATGAGTTCATTAGTGTTGTGAATTCAAATGCCCATCTCTAATGTAATCTCTGATATCTACTGTACTTAAAAAGCACAGTTTTTCTTTTTTACTTATACGGTTAGACTACGTGCACATAGAAAACGCACTCAGAGTTATTTTTTTTATAAATCTGACAGATAAAATCTCTTCACAGACACCTTTTACAAATCTAATAGATTAGCTCTTCCAGATCTTCCCGCTCTTGGACCCACAAGAAGCATTTTTAGGCATCCTTTGGATTGAAGAAATATTTTCATATTTCTGCGGTTTTCCTGTGAAATGGAACTGATTCCTGTGAAATTTCTGCACAATTTTTATAAAAATTTTGCGTTCCAAAGAAACCCGTAGTTATCAAAACACAACTACCCGTAACAAATATATGAGATCAAAAAAAGTTGTTTGAAAACAAAATAAATTTAATATTACTATTAATATATTGTTTCTTAAGTTAATATTTTTCTTAGACTGTAGCATTAACGCGGACATTGGGATTAGTAAATATAAAAATAGGAAAAGAATACTCTCCATTACATACTCTGCGATCTGTACAGAATTTATGATACTAGCCCCGACGCCCGAAGTAACACTACGGTCTAAGAAAAAATATTAACTTAAAAAAATAATATATTAAAATTAAAATTTGAAATTCTCATAAGCTACAAAATAGTTGCTTTTTACCACTTCTCCCTTTCCACAACCTACAATTCACATTGGGTAATCTATTTTACCAAACAATTTTGACATAAAAACAGATTATATGTATAAGTTATATAAAAAATTTTCAGAGTAATACAAAGTATAAACTATTTTTTGAATAATCATAATCCCTGCTAAACAAGCCTTATATTCTGAAGGTAGATTATATAATTTGGATTATAAAACACTACTAAAAAGAGACTACGTGTCACTCAAAAAATTATAACAATGTCGGTTGAACGTAACAGTCGACGCTAACAAGTCCCGATGGCCCCAACATTGTTAGACACTAGTGACATCATCCTACAAAACGACACTAATTTCTCAAATTATTCAATAGTCTCGGTACCAGTAGACGTCATGAGCAACTGATAGTACAGAACACGACACCAGTGTCGATCATTGCTTACTTCGTAGACATCGAACACTAGAAAGAAGCACTATAGTGTCAGACAAACGTGATCTAAACAAAAACCAATACTGTTAATGAACATATCAGTGTCGGTCGGGCTGACGTTGAGAAAAACCGAAACTAGTATCTTTTAGCAGTGTCGATTTTTGGTGTCGTAAGTCAGACGACACTGATATCGCTTGTATTGTGTCGTTTATGATGATCTCAATATGTCCGACATTGATAGTTCGTGTATAAATACTTGTCCTCTTCCTCCCGTCGGGGCACTCTGTTTGATTCTGTTTCGGAGAGTGTTCGTATGGCGGCCGAGAAATTTGGAATACAAGGGAGGACGGTTTTGATTCCGTTTTTAATCAAAGAATATTGCTCCAGGAGGTAAATCCATGTCATCTTTGGAAGTTTATTGTCTTATGATGTGGTTTTAATGTAGGTTTAGGGTGAGATATCGTGAGAAGAGTTTGAAGTAAATCTAGCGTGTACGGACATAGATTTAGGGGGGTTTTGTAAATCCCAACTAATTTTATTGACCTCTAAGAGTATTAGTGCATAGTTAATTAGCTAGATCTCTAGTTTACATATATAATAAGACCTACATTATGGTGCGGGTGGAGGCAGCAAGAGAGTGAAAGATTAATTGTATATCTAGTTAATTTTATATTCTCCATGTTATAATTTTTTTTCTCTTTATTTCTTTTTTTTAGTGATTTGTGAAGATAGAGGACAGATCTTAGATATACAATGGCGCTGGTGGAAATCCATTTCTATATTTAAAAAATGTCACTTCATTTGTCGAAGCCGCTAAGATCAGAAATGTACATATGAGAATAAATAGATTATGGTATCCATGTAAGAAGTGCAAGAATGTTGTAACGTTTGACACGCCTGAAACAATCCGTGAGCACTTGTTGAAAAATGTTTCATTGAGAACTACTCAATATGGACTAAACATGGAGAGACACAAGCGAATACACCAAGCATTGGAGAACAGGAAGTTGGGATTGGATACAACAAAGAGAGGGTAAAAGGTGAAGGCAATATCAAAGAAGCAAGGTCAGAAAGAAACAACACAGAACAGAGAGATGAAATATACAATGATGATTCTGATGTGTTTCATGAAAGTCACGATATTGAATGCTTCGATGTTGAGAAACGGTTGCGCCACATTGGGCGCGAGGAAATAATGAAGATCAAAATGAGAGGCTTAGATAACTTACAGATTTTGGAGAAGGCTTCGAAAGACCTTCTATACGCTGAATCAATCGGGTGTGATAAGGAATGCACGATATTGCAAACGATGCTTGATCTTCTCACACTAAAGACCAAGTATGGGTGGTCAGACACCAGCTTCAATGAATTGCTAGAGCTCTTAGCCAAATTATTACCAAAATCGAATAATTTGCCAACTACCATGTACCTTGCAAAGAAATTGTTGTCACCATTGACACTTGGCATAAAAAAATACACGCTTGTCTGAACCACTGCATATTGTGCCGCAAAGAGTACGCAAATAATGTGAGATGTAAGTGTGCAATGCCAGCTGGTACAAAAGGAATGATCAAAGTGACGATTTAGATTTTGTGGATCAGCAAAAAAGAAAGAAAGGGAGGAAGATAAAGAAAGGCATTGGTAACAGTCTGGATGACCAAGTTGGTGACCAAAGAAAAGTTCCAGCACTTGTGATGTGGTACCTGCCAGTAATAGATCAATTGAAGCGACAATTCTCTAACTCTAGAGATGCTGAACTCATGATCTGGCATGTGGACTCTGATGGGCGCAAAAAGGACGAGAAGCAAGGTGAAGAGCATGCAGACATTCCTCAACAATGTCCACATCTTCTCTCTCCCTTGCACTACTGTCATCATTATATTTCTAGTCTTCTAGACTACATTGTACTTTATCTTCGCGTTCTCCTCTGGGTGCGGGCCGAGCGAGACAAGTGACAGGCACTAGCCTCTGAGGACATCGCCACCGTTAAGCGGGAGTACACGTGGACCCTATCATTCCAGGCTCTATCAAACCTCTTGAAAACAATTCCCGGCTCTGTCAAACCTCTTGAATAGAGTTTGAACAAAGTTCTGGGCTCTATACATCAAACCTTTTGACAGAGATTACAGGACATCAAACTTGAGAATGAGTCCTGAACTCACTGTCATAAACCCTAATAACTTGGTTTGACAACCTGCTTCAAATGAGAGTACCAGATCTTGTAAACAAATGATGTAGCAAACAAATCTGACAATCAAAATATAGAACTTGTATATGCTCACCCAGTCACCAGGCTACCCATGCGTGACTGGGCATCATAAGTAACAACCGAAGAAGGACCATGAAAGGATCAAGTGACCGAGAATGGGGGTTGAATCGGACACTTACACTACTAAGCCAAATTCTTTCTCTTTCTAGTTTCTAGCTAAACTAGCAAACAACTCCTAGCAATTATGATCTAGAGAAGGGTAAAATAAGCTAGAAGACAATCTATTAAGCTACTAAGCAACCCGGCACGAGAGCCACCAAGAGAAGCAACTAAACAACCTATAACGCTACTTATAAGAAAGTAAATGCAATAAGTAAAGAGAAGGGTGATAGAGATGCTCAGCGATTTTTTTTGAGGTCTCGGAAGGATAGTGTCTTCCCTTAATCCTCGTTGAACCACTCTCGTCGGAGTCTTGGTTCCTCTCGTCGTTTCTAAAATGATGCTCACAAGGGTACGCTTCACTCCCGGAGTGAAAACACTGGCGCTCTGGCTGTAGCAAACAATACCCAAACGTTAGAGCAAAACTCCAAGGCTCGAGAGCTCACTCTTGGTGTCCCTTTCAAGCGAAGAACTCAAAACCACGTACGAACTTGATGTCGACTTCCACAATCTCCTCGGAAGCTCAGACAACGATGCCTAATCAGTCTAGACTGCCATAGACCAAGAGTAACAAGTCGAAGACACTCCTCTCAACCTCCCAAGCTCTAGTAAAGCGTGGATGCTCTTTGCTATTCTTTACAAGCACTCAAGATCTCACTAGATGCTCTCTTTTGCTCACTTGATGAACTTTGGCTCACAACAAATGATCTCCAACTGCTCTGACCGCGAGCAAGCACCACAACAGCTCTCTCAATGGTTTAAATAGGTCCCAAGCCCCGAAACAATCGTTAAGAGCCGTTGCCAAAAAGTGTCTACTTTTTACAGTCACTGGACTATTCGGTGACTAGGACCACCGGACTGTTCGATGACTCTTGGTCATCAACTGGCAGAAAACATTCTCTCTGGAATCCATTCCATGTGACACTGGACTGTCCGGTTCATACCATCATGTCACACCCAGTTTTACAGGTAAATCCGAATGACCCTTTATGTATGCCTAGTAACAAGTTTCATACATAAAGTGACTTTATTAATGGTAAATAGAACAATGTCTCGAATGACTAACTATTACAAAAATAGACTAAGAGTTTTATTAAATTACAAACCAAATAGCGGAAATGAAACGAAAGCTTCTGGAGCTCCATAGGCAGTTGACCGAATAGCTCGCCTAGATGTTGGCTTCAGGGTCTTCAATGTTCTCCCAAGGTTCTCCCTCTACTGAGCAGTAATTATAAAGGCAAGGTTGAGTACAAGATGTACTCAACAAGTGTGGAAAGCATATGTCATGTGGCAACAATTATCAAGGAACAGGCAATATAGGTTTTAATTGCATAAAAGCACACATTAGAGACACACATTTCTTATTAAGCACCTATTTACTAAGTGAAAGATATCGCACCTATAAACAGTAGCATAAGTAACAGAACCAAATCACAGTCTCCCACTGTGATTCACCAATCCAAACTAATGCCAATACCAATACTAATTCCCACTAATCATGTGAGGGTCCATGCAATGCTCGTGACCGTGAGCACAGCTGTTATAACAGTTTTAACTCTGCAGAGGTTGTACAAATTTCCTCACGAGCAGTGATTTCATCCCCTGTTGTCAGGTGACTAAAAGAATCTTCATTATGCATGTGCCGTCGCACTCGCACACTTCCTTTGATGTGAGGACCAAGAGATCACTACAAGGCTTTTCTATGACCTTCACCAGCTTATACATGCCTACTAAGGTTTCACCTATCGGGCACTAACCGGAACCCGAGAGGCCCCCTCTTGTGCAAAATAGTTCTCGAGAGTAACCCTCCCTTCCCCACACATCTCTCTCCAAGCAGATCCAGGCGTAACCCGCTTTCCTCGCTCCACCGGTTGGCACGCACAGAACTGATTTTCATCATTTACTACGCCAGGCCGCGCCCATTCTTGGCATCGTGGCTGTACAAAAACACATGGGTGATCGTTCCACAAACCGGTCATTAGATTTGGGAAGATAACTTACCAAGGAACAGTGCCAGAAACCCTGCACATAGTCTTACACCCACCATATCGCCCAAATCATCACTATCTAAGTTGCTATTAATCTCCCATTAATCCTCGTGAAGCATGCATCATGATCCATTTAAATACACCCAACCCGATAGTAGCAATCTAAGCATGTGATCTACCCAACAGTAAGTAAACTAAGGCGACAAGGCATAATGTGGAAAACTAGGAATTTTCTATTAATAGGTACACAGTCAATTTGACACAATTATGCAATCTACAAGATAGATATTTTGAAAATAGGAACAAGATGGTTAAGGACACTTGCCTTGCTGCTCTTGGGAGTAAAAGTCGACGGTCTCAAACTCTTGTTGTTGGAAGTCTTCGACGAACTGCAGCTCCGAGACGAAGTCGCCTAATGCACGAGATCACAAACAATCAATCTAATGCAACAAAACAGAACAAAATCAGTATGATGATGTCATGAATGCATAGATTATTTCGATACGATCGTTTTGGTATATTATTTACTAAAATTGGAGTTACGGATCAAAAGTTATGGCATTTATAAGGTTCAGAGACTAATCTGTAATTAATAATTATTTACTAGGGCTTATCTGTAAATTACAAAATTATTGGAGGACTAAAATGTAATTACCAAAAAGTTTAGAGGCTAAAATGTAAATTTGTCACTCGATAGGGACTAATTTATAATTAATTTTAAGTGTAGGGGCTTTTCTGCAAAAGTGTCATAATTAATTATTAAATAATTAATATAATTAATTATTAAATAACTATTATTATTAATTATTATTAAATAAAATATTAAATAATTATTTTAATTATTTTCCAGATTGATAATATTATTAATTATATAATTATTGGTTAATCTAAAATTAATTAATCTAATATCTAATTAATTTTAATTAATCGGGTATGCTGACGTCATACTGAGGTCGTGCTGACGCAATAAGAAATCTAATTTATTTTTATTTCTACTTCGGGAATTAATCTAGGCCGTTGATTTCAAATTGAACGGATCTGATTATTCGGGTGACGTGGCTCGATGTGGGATGTCGGATTTAGATCGGTCGGATGAGATTATTTGGCGACGTGGCACACTGTGGGCGTTTGGATTTAGATCGGACGGTCGAAATTTAAAACAAGTGGGGGTTAATGCGATCCGTCTGATTTGAATCGGAAGGCCAAGGCTCGGCTCGGCCGACGCCCTCCGGTGAGCTCGCCCGGGCTCACCGGGGCTCGGATTTCGGCGAGAAGTAGCTCAAAACGACGAGGGGGACGAGGAGCTCACCTTGGTGGGGTCGGGGGAAGTCGGGGGGTGGCCGGAGGTAGGGTCTCG
>BCLH01000005.1:462687-485952 GCA_001602315.1 Zoysia pacifica | reverse complement strand
GAGAGGGAGGGGATGCGGCTGGGCTGGCTGGGCCGCTCGAGTGGAGAGGGGGCCGGCGGGTAGGAGAGAGAGGGAAAGGGCCAGGAGAGTGTTTTCTTTTTATTTCTTTCTTTCTATTCCTTTTTAATCTTTATCTTTATTTTCTAAAATTCTTGATCAATTATTTATTCACTCAATAATTATTTAAATGATATGCAATGACATGAAATGATACGATGCACCTTAGCAAGTTATTTTTAAAAGAAATTTCATTCTAATCTAAATTGTGAAATGCATTTAAATTTCGAAATTTTAGTATTTGAAATTGGTTGAATTTTGGGATGTCACACATTACCGGACTGTCTGGTGAACTTCACTTTTTGAACTTGCAGAGACACCTCTTCTAGACACCTCCTTCGGAGCTCATCGAACTGTCTGATCTCTGACTGATGGACTGTCCGGTGACTTCTTTCTGATGACTCTAGAGAGCTCCTTTTTTTGGACTTCGAGTTCCTACACTCACCGAACAGTCCGATGACTCCCATCAGACTGTTCGATGACTCCATCTCCATTGCCTCCAGAAAACATCTTCTCTGGACTCCTGACTGCAACCCTCACCGGACTATCCAGTGACATTGATGAACTGTCCGGTGACCTCTTCGACTTCTGGAACTTGAGTTCCTCAAGATCTTCAAGCTTTCGGCTGCAACTCTTGACAACTTCAAGCTTCCATTGATCACTCAAATGCCACAGAGAACTTAGAGCATCCACAGTCCCTAATTCCTGTAAAACTGAGATGAGTTACCCGACCTCTCTTAATAGTACCAGTGTTTTCTACAGACACAAGGCCTAAAACTAAGCCACACGTGGCTCTAATTCATACTTATCCTTGAACCAACAACAACCTTAGAAACACTCCGGGGACACGAACATTCTTGTGGCAAACCAACTCGTAGAATTGTAGAATAGTGTTGATAAATCTGCATGCAACGAGTTAGTTCATGGTTCTCATTCAATCATCAAAATTATTCATACCTTTGGGGGGCTTCAATGGTTATGAAGCTAACAGACCATACGCACAGCGTGACGGGAGGAGGTTAAGGAGCGTGCGGCGGCTGAGGGGCGGCGATGTGCTGTCGGGTGAGAAGCAAAGGGGCGAGATTCATATATATAGGTGAGAAAGACTAGGGTTTAGTTAGTAGTGTCGGTCAGTGTGACATCACCAATAACTGACATTACAATGACAACAGTGTCGGTCTTTTACTTTTGTAGTGTCGGTCCTTTGTGACCAAAATTACAATGTCACTCAGCAAACATAACTTAAAACATTTCAATTTTAGCACCAAATATTCTATTATTTTGTACAATATTTTCTAGATGATAAGCAATCCTATTTCATTTAATAACGTACTTTTTTATAAATTTTGTTATAACTTTCAATCTACCTTCAACATTTTCTTATACTCATAACATGCAATGCCATATGATTGGTAACCTATAGTTCCATTTGAACTAAAAATTTCATGAAAAAACTCAAAAAAATTCAAACAAAAAATTTTCAGGTTCCTTACACAATGCAATTTACAAAAATCAAATTGTATATCAAATATCATTATATATATTGAGAAAAAAACTTAAAAAATTGTTAAACTTATTAACAGTGTCGAGCAAGCTGACATCAGCTTAAACCGACATTGCAACGCCAACAGTGTCGATCAGTCATGACCAAAATTACAACGTCACTCAGCAAACATAACTTAAATTATTTCAAATTGATTTATGCGCTAAATGTTCTATTATTTTGTACAATGTTTTTTAGATGATAAGACTTTCTATTTTATTTTAAAACATATTTTTTATCAATTTTGTAATCACTTTCAACCTACATTTAATATTTTCTTATACTCATAACATACAGTGACATAATGATTGGTAACCCAAAGTTCCATTTGAACTAAAAATTTCATGAAATTACTCAAAAAATTCAAAAAAATTTTTGTCAGATTCTTTACACAATGCAATTTACTAAAATGAAATTGTAGATCAAATATCATTATATTCATTGAGAACAGAAACATTAAAGATATTGGTAAACTTATTAGCAGTGTTTGTAGTGTCGGTTCTCGTGACGTCATGGTGCCCGACGTTGTTACTCTTACTGTATCAACGAGCCTTGTCGCTTCGTTTCACACTAAACCTAGTGGCTTTTTTATTTCTCGCGCGACGCGGTTACGCTACTGCATTTTTTGCCAACCCTAAACCTACCGCTGCCGCTCCCGTCGCTGCTCCTTCAGCACCGATCGCGGCTAGTCGATCGTCCTCCTTGGCTCTGGCACCGGTTGCAGTTGCACATCCTCCTCTGACCTCTGGCTACGTGTTTGCCTCCGACCTCGGCGCCCACCACGTTTCCTGCTACAGCTACGGTCTCCCAGAGTCTCCCCTCCCCCTCACCCACTCCGGAACCTTAATGTAAGTACCCTCATCCATTCTTTCTCGGTAAGCCGCCTCCCCTCCTTCATTCTGCCAATCTGCAAACTGTAAGTCGCATCCCCTCCAACCATTGTTCCTCTCAATTCTTGTGCCTTCGAAATTGATAGGAGTTGAAAGTGCCCGATCTTTCGGTGAAGTGATAACTATTGATTTGGTGGAGCCGACCCTCATGATCCGACTACAAACTAACAGGTCGTGTGTGCCTTAGTAATCGCAGAACCAACTCCAAATGATTATTGACCTCGTTAGAACAGCAAGATCAACCTGATCACGAAGATCAATTCCTGCAGGCAATCAAAGAACAAGCAAGAACAAAATAGCAAACCAAAATCTCTTGACTGTGGGGTTCTCAAAAGCTGTCTAACAGGTGGTCGTTGGATACAACTGAAGATCAGAAAGTTTGCACAAGAGCTAAATAATAACAAAAGAAACCCAAATGTTTCTGGTGGCGGCTGGGACCTTTAAATAGGGTGAAGGACGACCAGAGGGTGCTGGAGTCGTCTTCAAACCCTAAGACGCACCCCTAATGGGCTCAACTTGATACATAGTCCAACGGCCCAAGTTGAAGTGACGCAGCACTTTATGTATTAGAACGATGATTAGCGCTGACTCCGATGTGATATGAAGGTGAGGCTTTCATTAGCTTCATTACAAGTTTGTACTGTTTTGCAGAATGTACTTAAACACTTACATTGGATTCCATATGAAGTCGTGGCTTTCATTGCAAGTTTGTACTGTTTTGAAGTTCGAATCCATCGTGTGTGAATGTGGAAACATTGAAGTCCTCATCAAAGTATATGATGTCCATATCATCCACACCCACTTGAATTTGAGTCGTCCTTGACTTAAGTTCAGATTGTAAAAGCACCACTTCAATCTGCTCTCCTGAAATCATGAAAGTTGCAGGCCATAGGGGTATGTATGTGATCTTATCATCCTCTCTCACTTGATTTGGAGTCGTACTCGACTCAAGCACAGTTTTAAAACAAGCCATGACACCATGCCCTTTAGAAATCTCAAAAGGTAGAGGCCACGGGGGTATGTGTCTGATGTCATCATCCTCCTCCGCTTCATTTAGAGTCGTCTTCGACTCAAGTTTAGAATGCAGAACCGCCACTCCACCGTGCCCTCCAGAAATCATGAAAGGTGGCAGCCACGAGGGTCTGATGCGGTCAAGCGGCGCAGCAAGTACATATAAGATCTCATCATTCTCCCCTTCTTTTTAGCAAGTTGTTCTCGACTTGATCGGCCGGATGATGTCCTTTGATCGACACTGATAATTTGATTCAGTGTCAGTTTTTTCTGTCCGACATTAATTACCGTTTACAGCAATGTCGTAAGAGGAGTGTCGCACAATTTGACTGACACTGCAGAACCTTATGACCCGACATTAAAAGGTCTTTTCGTAGTAGTGATATTTCCTTAATCTTTCTAAAGGTACAAAAATTAAAAGCTGCAAAGTTTTCATAACATTTCTCAATTGTAGCCATTCTTCACATTTCTCTATCTAGAAAGCCTAGTTTTTGCTTAAAGTTGCAGCTAACATATGAAGAGCTATATGAGAGGTGCAAGGTTATTATTTAGTACTGCTGGCAACTGAAATTTACTAAAGCTCATATTTGTATTTTTAATGTTTGTTTTCTCATGGAACAAGGATGCACCCTAGAGACCACACAAAACAATGAAGTGAGACTTACTTCTCCTTCAAACTTATATAAAGAATATGAAACCATACTTTTGGCAAGCCTCATCAACTGTTGCTGTACTACACAATAGGTCGATGAGCAGCTTGTAGAAAAGCAGCATCATAACCAAATTGAAATACTCATAATTTTTTAAGGAAAATAAAACTGGACAAGTACTAATTCAAACCAGCTGTATTACGAATAATAATGAAAGTTAGGGTCTGTTTCGATACTCTCAGATTTTAAAATTCAGATTTTATAATTTATGATAGATCCAAACATTTCATTTTTTTAATGTTAAAAAGACATTGTTGCTACTGCAGCTGCAAGGAGTCCTATTTTGACAAATATAAAAAATAGGATAGTACAACCGTTAAGCTGTAGTGTTGAAGCAGTTCGATGCACTCAAGCCCACGTAGATCACCATAGGTTATTCTAAAAATACGATACTTTTTCGTTTCACTTTATGCATTTAAAGGTTTGAATTTCGTTTCACAATATAACCATTTGTAAGTACATGGACCCCACTCCTATCAAATCTCTTTGTCGTCAGCGGATTTTTTGAGCGGGGATGCATGTCTAGTGGGATGATCCACCGTCGATCTTGGCCTCGGGATTGGTGTGTGGACAGGGTGTCTTGTACCATGGTCGATTATGTTTTGGCCGGACGAACATGTGAGGAAATGGATGTTCAATGGGACAACAGTGGAACAAGCCGACGGACACTAGAGCAAGTGGGCCCTCTGAGTAGTTGGATATTTTGAAAAGGAGCTACCATAATTAAGAAGGAACTGTTTTCCTTTGCCGTAGCTCGCGCAGATCCAGGGAGAAGCTCTGCTCTAATGCCGGTCCGCGGGGGAAGTAGCAGCGCACCAGCCGCTTGGCGGCGAGATAATAGGGCCCCGGCGCGTGGATGCACCTCACCGGCTCCGTGGCATATTGCGTCCGCAGCTTCCGATTCGTCGTCCAACGGCGGCGCCGGAATGGCAAGGTACGGCAGATGGATTTTACTATGCAAACAACATTCTCTTCCTCTGTTTAATCGGGCGAGCTAAGCTTATAGGGGCATTTGGGTATAGGAGATTTCCATCGCCACCTTTTGGCGACCCCGTGAATCCGGGTGCCGGTGAGGCTGAATCAAATGTGCACACCGGCTTGCTGGTCACTGATAATCGGAGTATCAGCAACAATAACCCCGAACCTGCGCGAGTTGATGTGGATATTCGAGTAACTGCAGTGGGGATCGAACCATTGCGCATCGGCAGACAAAGGTTCGCTAGTTCTGTACATGTATGATGTTTAATCGTTCAAGAATGTCGAGTTAATCGAAAGATCTCCTTTTATTGCTGTCTCTGTTCATTGTCCAGCGCTAGTTCAGTGATCCATTTTGTTTTTTGTTTGTTCTAGAAGATGCATCAGGATATATGTCGTTAGAAATGAAATATGATAATGTTGTTAATCTGGCATTTGTTATTCCCTAAATATTGGTGAGACACATTATAGTTGTGCATCGACATTGAAAAAAATCATTTTTCTGTGAGGTCCTAAACAGGCAAGTCGCACTGCGTGGACCTTCAGCAAGAACCCCAGTGGCCGGCCAGCTTACTGCAGTAGAAAAGGCTCTCCTTAATTACAAAGACAGACCAGGTGGTTGTGTCATTAATCCAGAAATAGGCATTACTTTTGATTCATATGAAGACGGGTTCAACTACTACAACCTATATTCCTAGGAGAAAGGGTTTGGAATACGCTGCAACAGCAGCGAGACAAACAGGAATCAGTATGTGGTCATGAAAGAGCTTGTTTGCATGTGCCATGTAATACAAAACTGATACAATACATCAATAAATATGTGTGATATGAAAGCTTCATTTCAACATGTGCCTATTTGTGAATACAGGGGATCCCTGGTGCAAACATTAGGACTTCGATAAGATGCGGTTGCAAGTCAAGAATGGTCCTTCGTCGAACAATGATCATGGATGGCACATTCGCTTGTTTGTGGACAACCATAACCATAAGTTATCGGAGAAGCTCGGAGAA
Source organism: Zoysia pacifica (assembly GCA_001602315.1). Taxonomy (NCBI): domain Eukaryota; kingdom Viridiplantae; phylum Streptophyta; class Magnoliopsida; order Poales; family Poaceae; genus Zoysia; species Zoysia pacifica. The sequence continues at coordinate 479,755 of BCLH01000005.1, read as the reverse complement.
AAGAGGCATTGGGCATCACACAAGCACCTGGATGTTTACAGCACAGACATAATCAAACACCTCCGAAGTAACAATGTGAATCTGTCAAAGGTGTATGGCACAAATGCACCTTTCACTAAGAGGAAGCTAAAAACTCTTTGTGGGGCGATTGCAGGAGAGGGGGCTACAAATGACATAAAGACAGTTGAGCTATTCATGAAGTTGCGCGACACTGATCTAGAGTTCACATACAAAGTTGAGTTCGACGATGATGGGACCATATAGACTCTAATGTGGACAAATGGGTACAATAAGATGCAATATGCACACTTTGGGGATGTTGTAAGCTTTGATATAACTTACAAGACAAATTTGTATGGTATGCCATTTGGGATGTTTGTTGGTGTGAATAATCACTTCCAGTCCATAATATATGCTGGTGTATTAATGCGATTGGAAACAATTGTTAGCTTCAAATGGATATTCCGTGAATTCATTAGCATGATGGGTGGTGGAAGACCCCAGACTGTTTTAACAGGTATGCCTCTATTCCATAGTAAACCATTCACTAGTATCATTCATATGATGTTGGCTGGTGGCAGCAGCTAATGTAGCATTTTATCACTGAAAAAAAAAACAGACCAGGCTCAAGCAATGCGGGTTGCAATTGAATCTGAATGGGCTGGAACCAGACATCGCTGGTGCAAGTGGCATGTGCTGCGCCTGGGAGCACATTGGCTGCACATAAGGAAGTTGGTTTCAAGGAAAAATTTTACAAGCTTGTTAACTCAATGATGACAGCGGAAGAGTTTGAAAGAGGGTGGAAGGCAGTTCTTGGAGAATATGGCTTGCTGGAAAATCCTTTTATAGTTAGGATTTATGGTGAGAGATTCATGTGGGCAAAACCCTTTTTCGCTGATGTGTTTTGTGCAGAGCAAACAAGCACACAAAGGAGTGAAAGTGCAAACCACATGTTAAAGAATGAGGTACCGCCCGGGTCACCAATGTATCTCTTTGTAACGCAGTACATGAAGCTGCTGGCACAACGCATGGAGGATGAGGATTTTGAAGAGCGCAAGTCAAAACTGGTAAATTTTTTAAACTCATGGATCTGTAGTCGAAAAGCACTATTGGTATTCACTTTTCTTGTAAAAATGATGGATGTTTCATTTGTTGCACGATGCTAAATCCTTCTGTTAATGAAAAAAAAACAGGCAACTGTGACACCAAGTTCAACAATGCAATTGAACGGCATGCATTGAAGCTCTACAGTCCAAGGATGATGGGTGTTTTGCGCAAACAATTTTTTGAAGCAGGTTATTATCGAGTTGAGTGCTTAGAGGCAAGAAGAAGGTATTTAGTTGAAAACATGCAGAAGGAGCACGTGGATGCATGGACACATGTGCAGTTCATAGTAACAATATAGGGCGATGGTGATTTATACAAGTGTGAATGTGGCATGACAGAACACATGGGGCTGTTGTGCTGCCACATACTCAAGGTGAATGGCAGTTCTATGTGCCCTGCAGTTTCGTATGGTTAATGTACATGTAACATATCTTTCTTGGATTATTAAGTGTTTTGGTTACACTCGCGGGTGATGATGCATTTGCACATCGCGGAAATCCCAGGCGCGCACATTGTGAAGCGTTGGATGCGAAATGCAAGAGATATTCTGCCTTCTCACCTCACATACTTGCAGAAGAACAACCCTTCTCTGAAATCAGAAACATTCCGACATTGTTCAGCCTTAATTACTGCACTTGAGCTTGTTAAAATGGCAAACTGCAATGCAAGACGTTATGAAGAAAGCAAAATGACAACTGTCAGAAATAGATGGCACAACAGATGGTTTGGCTCTACAAGAGGCTGCAGCTTATATCTCACAGAGCGATAATACCTCAGTGATGGAAACGGAAGAAAGGGTGTCACCTGAGACGGGGACACAAGCTCGTCATCGAACTTCTGTGATCTGAGCAGCCTGAAAGAACCTCCTCGACAACGGAAAAAGGGTGTCCATCATCCCGGAGGGACGAAACAGGGTATAAACTAGGTAAGAAGAAGCGAGTGCCTGTTTACAAACAAGCTAGTATGGATGACCAGATCCAACCAACAACTGCAACCGCAACAAGCAAAACCAGGAGACCTCCCAGGTGTGGATTGCAATCTGGTCGGGCACTCAAAGCAGCATTGTTAAAAGAAGTTGAAAGCTATTGCTACTAGCCTCAGGAATGAAATGTGACTTTTTCTGGAGGATGTTTCTTTTGTAGGCATATATATATATATAGGAGGTTGTTAGAGCGATCAAGATTTGTGGGAAATCCAAGCTCGGCTCAAACCAGCACCGTCGGAGCCGCGCGACGATGCATCCTGCAGATCATCCGTCCAGAATCTACGGGCCCCAACCCCTTCGGCGGCGCGTTGCTCCCCTGCATCCTCTTAATCTCCGGCGCTCCGGTCCCATTCGATGGCGAGTTGCTCCCCGGCATCGGCCGTGCGTTGCTCCCCTGCATCCTGTCGGGCATACTCCCAATCTCCGGCGCTCTGCATCATTTAATCAACTTTCACAAAAAATTTGTACTTGCGGATGTGTGCATATCAGATTTCGTGAGTTTCAAATTGTTTCTGTTTGAACAAACCTGTGTCTACATGTTGAAATAAGCATATGCTTTTGTCACTTGGTCAGGATGAAATACGTTTAGCAAAATCTGCAGTCTTGCCTTCTATGTATAGCCGGCCTACTCTGAATTTTCCTCCCAATATGCATACAGTATATGATTACTATCTATGTGGTTGTTATCATTTGTGACAATTCATTTTAATAGTTTCATTCAGGGTATTTCAGGGTCATAATAAATTTCATTGCCTTTTCTATTTGCTATTCCAGCAGCTCTTTACCATGCTGTACTTATACAGGTGCAGTGTCATAAGATTACTTGAGACTACTTGTTTTCAGTATACTGTGCAAACACTCATGTATATGGTCCTAACATCCTTGCAAAATATCAGCTGTTTTCATTGATGGCGTGGGTGGCTAGTTCACATGTAAGTTTAATCAAGGTAGTTAAACTAACACTTCGTGTTTTTTCCTGTGTTCAAGTGACTTTTACTTAATACAGTGAAACCTCTTAGTGTTTCATTTTCTTGAAATTTTCAAAAGATTATGCTGAAATGTTGGTCACAAATATTCCATTCTTTTATGTTTCCGACATTTAGCTTTCTGGTACTTCCAGAAACTATATGATAGTTATTCTCATTCTCTGAATCAGCATCAGCCATTGGAGCTGTACTGGACATGGTAACAGATAGGTAATCTTGAATAAATGATACAAGATACCATGCATTTAACTCTGGCTCGAACGCAATATTGTGGGATGATCTTGACTTCTTGTAAGCTATAGAGAAATAAGCACTGCTTTTAACTAAGGGGAGCCCAATACTGTCATACTATAATTTTTAAGCCTTTTTGCAGGTGGCCTAGTACTGTCATCAGATTCAAGTTTCCATTTACTTTAGTCATTGTTCAGAAACCATTTTAGCTTGTGAGGTGTAACAGAATAGGTGCCTATCTCATTTCCTGAAATTCAATCTGCAACATTTACTCTTTCTTTTTTTCACAACAATGGTGCAATGACAGATGGGTTCCTATCTGATTTCCTGAATTTTAAATTGTTTTTTTATTGAAGAAACCCATGTCAACATGTTCATGACCGCTAATAAGCATATCTGTATGTTTTATCCCACTGATACACACAACGTTTATAGACAATGAAGTGCAGGGCTTTTATTTCAGAATAGTTGTTTTGGCAATTGATTGAATATTTTGCCATGAAAGCTGCTTTCTTCTTCTTCTTCTCTCTTGGCCACAACCAGCCCCGAGGGCTTGAAGGAGCATACTTTTGCAAGCATGCTGCCTATGCTGAAACTGAAAGGATCAGTGCTGGCTAGTTGCTAGGTTTGCAGGAACTTACTGTTTGAAAGAGAGTGTTGTGTTTTATTTTCATAGATGCCTTATTTTGTGATATGCTGAAATATTGTTAGGGTAATAAATAATAAAATGTTTGCAAAAGAGTAAGGGCTACAATCGTCATATATGCTGCATGGAATATTTGGAAGGAACGAAACCAATGGATCTTCCGATAGCAAGGTTTGCAGGAGCTTGAAGGAGCATACTTTTGCAAGCATGCTGCCTATGCTGAAACTGAAAGGATAAGTGCTGGCTAGTTGCTAGGTTTGCAGGAACTTACTGTTTGAAAGAGAGTGCTGTGTTTTATTTTCGTAGATGCCTTATTTTGTGATATGCTGAAATATTGTTAGGGTAATAAATAATAAATTGTTTGCAAAAGAGTAAGGGCTACAATCGTCATATATGCTGCATGGAATATTTGGAAGGAACGAAACCAATGGATCTTCCGATAGCAAGCAATGTAGCTGCAGCAGGTCTTCTATATGATCAAGGAAGAAATGAGGATCAGAGAGCTAGCATATGGTGACAGTAGCGGAGAGCAATAGATGGACTGATGTGGCTAGGTTTTGTAAAGGTTGTATTTCCAGTCATGTAAAAAGTCCCTAAAACAAGTCTTGTTCTTCATGTACTTCTGTTTTTATTCTTTAGTGAAAGAGCAGTGTTCCTGCTCATTGTTCAAAAAAAAAAATGCAACTTCAAGAGCACTTGAAAGAAATGTACGATTTGCATTCTACTGATGTACCATCTAATATTTTTATCTCCACGTATTTTTTTTCCTTCTCAGTAAGAAGTTAACACAAGGACAGACTGCAAGATTGTATTTTTCTCTGTCATTAGCATTCTTGTCATTTTGATGTCCTCATTTCTTGATATCGCCAAGCATAAACAATGGATGCGCGTGCCCAGAGTTGAAGAAGCTGAAAACCTGCTACGCACCCATTAGCCTTCAGCCCCATGTTGTTCGTCACCTAGGAATCGACGAAAAAGCTAAGGAAGCAGTCATGCTTCCCTGCTTAACGTACAGCTCAAGATGACTCATGCCTTTGCGCTGCTTGTGCTTGGTGCTACCTTCCTCGCTGAAGCCGGGCCGTCCGCCTTTGGCTGACGTGAAGACGAGAATGGCGCAGGCAAGGCGTCAGTTGGATTCTCCTATCGTGTGTTCTGTTTCCATAATGCGGTTCTGTTTTCAGTTAGAAAGTGGGAATTAGCTGCATTCAGTTTGATCCTCCAACGTATAACCTGGGTCAGTTATCTGAGTCTGTTTTCTGCCCTCATCTTTCCCGGCGGTTCTGTTTTTGATGCACGAATGCAGGAGACCGGTTCTGTAATTGTGCAGAACATCAGATGAAATTAATGTTTCAGCTTCACAAATTATATCCCACTGATACACACAACGTCGTGATCTTGCTACTCATTTTCTCAACCAGCATTATATAGCTATCAGCAACGTCGTTATCCATATGCGCGCTTCATACATACAAATAGGACAGTAATTAGTACTAGTCATACTAAAAATACCGAGAAAAAGTAACGTGACTGTATGTTTTATCTGGTCTGGTTTTACCATGGAAAATTTCGCTGAGCGATGAAGCCGCATGAGCACGTTAGTTATCGACCCAACAAACTGAGGCGTACTAGCCGCAAGAGGCCGCTTTCTCTCCAAATCAAACAGGTGATTTAGCCGGAGGGTTAGCGGTTGTTTAATCGTTCTTGGAACGTGGCTCACCTACGGTTTGGAGAATACTAGACGTTGCATAAACGTCCGCGCGGGCGATTTGTGATAAGTAACACTGCCAAGGTCGTTTTTTGTTAATCAAAGTACTTAAGGCGTACTGTTAGAGACTCGTCCAATTTCCAAACTTGCAGTACGACATGAGAAGACATGTGGGTGCAGTTTTCCTTGCTTTACACCGGCAATGTTTCCAGCTTTGCTCGACAATACAGTTCTCGCCTATGTATTATACCCGGATACACATACTCCCTCCGATCTAAAACAATTATCTTCGACACTGTTTGGTTAAGCATTAGGAATACAAATTAAGAAGTAATTTTAATTTGTTAATTTTAGTCATGTGAAAAGCAATGTTAGATTTACCTTGAAAAGTACTTTCGTAAAAAATATACTCCCTCTAATTTAAAAGAAAGTCGTTTAGAATAATATTTTGATCAAACATTAAGAATATAAATTACAAATAAATTTTAACTTATTAAGTTCAAGAATATAAAAATTTATGATTAGATTTGTCTCGAAAAGCACTTTCATAAAAGTTTATTTTTTTGAAACGAGGTGGTTATCCAAAATGACTTACTTTGCGATTCGGAGGGAGTACATGTCACTTTTTAATTATTTTTTTAATAAAAAGATAAGAGCTAAGGATATGTTTTTGAGATCGTATCACTATCGAAAACGACTTCAATTGTACAAGATGGGTCGGCCGGGGCATATTTTCAAACAAGAAAATGTTTCGCATGCATTTTCTTTTGGAATTTTTAATTTTATTTTTTAACTTCCAAGCAAGACCGGATATTGAGATAGAGATTCGAATTCAAATTTCAAAGTTGAGCTAAATTATATTTTTATTTATTTTATTATCATATTTCAAATTTACTTAATTTGATATTCTTTCAGTTCACAATTATAAAATATTCTAGCATTCAAATTTTGTTCCTCATGTGTCATTTTTATTTTTCAATACACATATCTCTCTTTTTAATATACTTTCTCTATTCTCGTAAATCTCTACACTCTATCTTCCTTCTCATTTTCTTTCTTCTCATTTTTTGTCTCCTATACTTTTTTACTTCTTACAACCCACGCTCAGAGCTAGAATAATTATAGTTGTTTAATTCACAGCTTTCTGAGTTTTTTTCAAACAAGAATTGCTCCACATATTCATTACAAATTTATAAATTTCAGTTGTTAAACTTGAGTTCAAATCAAAATTCAAATTTTAGCTATATTATTTTTGTTTATTTTAAGCTCAAATTTCAAATATTTTAATTTGAGCTCAAATTTCAAATTTATTTAATTCATATCCTTGTAAATATTTTTCAAACAAGAGCTGTTTCACATGCATTTTCATTGGAATTTTTAAATCTCACGTTTTGAACTGTGACGGACACGGATCCGCTGAACAAGCCCGCCCAGAAATCTTGCCCCCGCGTCACTTGACCGCCAAAAAAACGATTCCATCAACTTTTTGTAACACCGGAACAAGACCAGCTTTCAACATGGACGGTGGGAACAAAAGATTCATTGTGTGGTTGGCTGTGACATACGTGCGCGCTGGGAAAATAATTTGCCCTCTTTGTCTGGAGCTAACGCGTGTCCCCAAGCCTGCCACTTGCCCCATCGCACTGCCCACGTGTCAGGCTTTAAGGTGCGTTTGGTTCGCTGGATGAAGGTGGATGGGAGATGACGGCGAGGGTGGATGAGGCCGCAAACTTAGAGAATATTTTTTTGGATAAACTCATTCCTCAAAATTGGCCTGATAGAGTCATCTACCTTTGCTAATTTTGACTGTTAGTACATAAATAGCAATTATTAACATATTTTACGACTAATTAGCAATAAAGATGACATAAATAAGGTTTATAACTATTATTGATTTATTTAATAGGTTCATTAGAGTTAGTTAGTGATAATTTTTTTCATTTTTAATTAATAATTAGCACTATAATATTAATAATTATAATAAGCCATGCTTAAAATTTATTTTTTTACATAACTAACTATTGACATTTGAAAATAAATATTTAATTTAGCTAATAATTATTTTCGTCATCTACCCTCACCAAATATGCAGGGCGGATGAACTCATCCACAAAAATATGGGCCGCCATCTTCAATTCAACTTCGTCCGTCAACCAAACGAAATGGGACAGGGACAGAGCATGTTTTTAGGGGTAGAATAGTCTTTTAACTCTTTCATTGTTTCTGCATTGAGAGGCTAAAAATGCTTATAAAATGAAACGGAGAAAGTAGATGCATAATTGCATATACTGGAAGTGATATAAAGATGTTGAAGTTTCAAAGCCAGTGAGTCAACTTAACTGTAAAAAATAATATAAAAGGAGCGGAGTTATTGAGTCATATTTAATGAAGGATAGGTTTTATGTTTATTAACAATCTAATAAAAGGAATAATCATCATTCGTCACAAATCAACTGAATGACTACCATATATCTACAGCTGTGAAAAGAAGGTTAACACTTACCTGAATTGGATCGAAATTCATTTTAGCATCCAAGGCCTTAGCAGCGGAGGCTTTAATCTTAGCAGGATGCTGCATAAACTCTTGGATCATTTGCGGATCCCCCAATCTTCTATAGAATTTTAGTTGTGCTGGTAAACAACTGAAACCAATATATAATTGTCAGGCCACAACACAAAAGTATGCCGAAGATAGATTAGCCATCTGTGTGCCATAAAGGGCCATTTGGCAGAGCTTCTCTAGAAGTAAATTTTTGAAAAGGTGATTTTATAGCTGAAAGTGATTTTTTTTAATTTTTTCTCGAAAACTTTCTCTATATCACTTCACAATATCAAGAGAAACTATTTTTTTCATCTCTTAGTCCTCTAGTTCATTTCAGATAATTATTTCACATAATCAGACAAAATTACTTCTCCTGAAAACAATTTTTGGCACATATTCTCTAATTCGAACTGAGAATCTACTATGTGGATCTCTGCCAAAAGGGAAAAAAAAAGGTATGTGTGCGCCAAAAAAAGCATGCTGATAGATTAGGCATTTTTTTTTCTTACACTGACATTATAGTCCCTCTGTACAAGAAATATAGGGAGGATTTGTCTAGCTCATCGATCATGGAGACATTGAAAATGACCAGGCTAACAGCCATGAACTATTAAAAAATTGGACCTATATTTGCTGGATAGACAGGTGTATCAGACGATGACGCTAAAACTATAAAAATAATCATGGATAATGTAAGAATAAATAGAAGCAAAACAAAGGAATGATATCTTCAAACCTGAGCAATATGTTTGAAATCTGGTAGAGCTTTCATCAGTCCCAAGTTAAGTACTCTCACAGTCATAAAGAAAATTCACAAATGATTTTTTAAAAAAAGAAACATTTACAAATGAACAAGAAATTCTCTTTTATGAGCACCTAAATAGAGCCATGCCTGTTGAAATAGAGAAGTGGTGCTATTTTGTCAGAGCTTGTGGTATTCTGTGATTCTACAAAGCGACCATCTCTGCTGGTTGTGTTTTGAGCATGTTCCTTGTTTATGCTATCTATGAAGGATGAGACTTCTTGTGAAAAAGTATTTATTTTTGTGAAGTCCCTACAGTTAAATTTATTGGTAATTAGCAAGATAGTGCACAATATGCAATATTCTTAGCAATGACCATAAAATATTTTTGGTGACTTAGTGTAAAGAGACTCATTTGAAATTGATTCTATGGTTGTAGAATAGGTAATTGACATCAACCTTGTTCTTCTTTGACTATGTTATCCGTAAACAGGTCACATAAACGGAGCATCACGACACTAAGATTCACGAATATACCTGAACTCGCTCATTTTAAAAGGTCAACCTATTGCACAACCCAGATACTTCACAATAGCACAATACAAACAAGAGTAAATAGAGTTTATTAACAGAGCCTTTTACATCTTTATTATTAACAATGCCAAGTATTACAAACACACTTTACATCAATTGCAAATTTAGAAGATCCAAAACATACACCTGTGTGATGTGTGATTTTTCTATAGGTTGATTGTGATGACACTATCATGTGATGCAAATGTATGCTACATTCAGCATAACCGCATAAATCCATCTATTATCAAAAGCAAGATGGATGAAGGTCTTACATTAACAATATCAAATTGTACCAAAAATATGTTGTGTATGAAACTCATGAATGGATTTTCTTCCGGCTATCTTAGTTTCTATTAGACATTAAGGTGACATCTAAAAAGCACCATATTCAGTGGTAGAGCCAGAAATGAACAGGAGAAGGGATTGAGCATACAATGACCAAAGCATGAGGGGCCAGGTAAGGCAACATGTAGAGTGGATGCCTTGGACGGACATATATGTGCCCTAGGATACCAGGCTTTGGGTGTATTATCAAGTCAATTTTCTAATATTTCTACACAAGGAGGGACTTATTGATGAATTAGGACTCCTTTCGTTGTGGCTTACTGCATATGGATGATGTATGGGACCAGCCTGATAGGACTTAAATGCCCGATCTTTCGGTGAGGTAATAACTATGACAGCCTGTGTTTTGGTAACAACAAAAAAATTCAGCTGGGTAGGTGGGATTCGAAATTTCAGAACTGAGCTCAACGATTTTTAAAACAATTCATGTGAATTTTCAAATTTCAAATGCAAGTTCAAAACTTTATTGGAAATGTTATGATATAAAATTCTCTTTGAAATTTTTTGCAAAGACTTGAATTTTAGAAATTTTTATAAAATTTTAGTCAAAAATCAAAAGGTCCAAATGAATTTTTTCTTTTAAATGATTTTCTGTCTTCAGAATTTTATAGAATAAAATTTATTTCGATTTTAAACTTGGTCCCAAAATAAAAGTTGTTCCTCTCAAAAAGTTCTAGCTCTTTGCAAAGTTTCAAAATTTTTAGAGCTTGGAAAGTATGGATTTCGAAGCAAAAACAGTGAGCAGCGCAGAAATCCAACAAAAATCAGAAAATTGGAAAATCCTCGTGAGACCCACTTGTCAGCCGCACTGCTCCTTTTTCTTCCTCCTTCCCCTGCCGCACGCTGCCACCGCACAAGCCAGGTGCCTCTCCCTCCCATAGGCATCTGTGCATGCTCGCCACGAAGCAAGTGATGTGCCCACGAAGCAAGTGACGTGCCCCTCGAGTTTTTCGCACGTGGTACTCCCTGGCCGTCTCTCACTCGCCCTCATTCTCTCATTTTCCCTGCAGCCAATCGCCACCTCGCCCCTCTGGATGCCACTGTGAACCACCCAACCGAGCCAGCTCCGGCCTGAGATACTCGACGAGGAGCTGTGCTAGGTCACCTCGAAGCCTCCCACGAGCCCTATTCCACTTCGCCTCGCTCTGAATCGCGCCATTTCAATGTTTCCCCAAATTTCGGTTTTTTGGGAAGCGGACGACAATCTCCATTGAATCGTCAGGCTCCCTCGAGGTTGTCTCAATCCCGTTTGGTTTTACCTTCCTCATTTTCAGTGCCAACCCAGAGCTCAATATTTCAAGAGAAACTAGAAAATTTACGTGGCGTCGCCACGCATCCATTGGTCGCCCTATTTTTACCATCATTTTGAACATAGAGGATTATTTATCAATAATATGATCTTGAAGCTGATGAGTATGTTCCAATTCTCAAAAGGTTGCCACGCCATCAAGGTTTCAAGCCTGTTATATGACTGCTATTATTGAATCTTCCCAGAGGACCTATAAAAATATAGATGGCAAAAACAGGTTAACAAAATGGAAAAATAAACATAAAGACATTATATTTTTAAATGCATAAAAATTTCGTCAAGAAACATGATGCAAGTAAGCATATAGAGCAAAGGCAAGGATTATTTACGGTACGAGTGCCTCATTCTGGAGGAATTAGATTTCAAGTTTATCTTCATACCTAATTAGTAAGTAAAAAATAGCATTTTTGTAAGCCTTTGAAAGCAAGCCTAGCTTTTTTGTAACACAAAGCATGTATGGGAATTACAAGTAAACAATATTATCTTTCAATGATTTCTGCAACAAAAAACTTATACAAGGTTTAGATCATTATTGCCGCAAGCATGACTCAATGAAATAAAAAAATAGGAGCATCATTTTATATATAGAATAGAGAGAGAGAGAGACTAATGGTATACAAAAACACAAAGAAAAGATGAAATTATAATAGGCAAAATAAATGTAAATTTTTATCTAACTAAAAAAATAACAATATGGTCTATGAATCTACTACATCTGTAATGACGTGCACATTATGATACAACAGTGGAAGTATTGGTTGAAATGGTTTAATGCCAGAGAAGTTTACAGTCTATAAAATGAATGTAGATGATCCTGAACAATATAAGTTTGTTTAAGGCCAAACCGTGAGGACTTCTTCAGAGTCCATATTGTCACCTCCACATACAAAAAGATTCCCTCGCTTGTATCTCCCTGCTGACTGAGTGGACCAATGCAAGATAATAACATGAAGTCCTAGATTTCCTGAAGAAGCCAGATGCAGCTTAACAATGTTAGATGAAACAACGCTTTGCTTGTCTTAACTACAGCCATGAGCCCCTTTTTGATACCCAACAAAGAGAGCAAATTTCCATCTCTTCTTCACTTTCTTCGGCCGTACTATCTAATTGATCTTCACCAGCATCCTTGTAAGCACAAGTTACTTGGCCCTTCATCTGTAAATGCCCAAAGCCTCTAAGACAAATTGCATGGTCTTCAGATAGATCCCAAAGAACTAACAATCCTTTTACAAACTTATTATAAATTAGTTGCTTATTATAAAGCATTTCAGGCTGAAAACTAAATTAACAATAGTTCTGATCAATGAGAATAACAGGCAAAAAAAAATCTATGGTTTCTTCTTCAGACTGATAGCATTCAAAACACATTTTCATCGTTTCAGGACATTGGACTGACGATACCTAAACTGTTTCAAAGATATCAAAATGATAATAGTATTACAGTTTTCTTCTATCTGTTTCAAAGATATACTAACAATTATCAACATGCTGGTAACAGAGGAATGTGGATTTTGCATGCAGAGGCTATTGACCAGCGAATTGCAGGAAAAAATCAACTGACAGAGCGGGGTTGCTGGGGTTGCTCGCCTGGGGCACGGGATTGCAACGTGTTGCAAGGGACCAGCGGCCACCGGCAGCAAGGCGGGCGGGGAGAGGGTGGGGTCGTCGGGTTAGAAGTGGCCGAGGCGGGGGCGGGGCTGCCTCCGCCCACCACTCGCACCTCCATCTCCATTCGTCACCGCTGTTCATCATTCATGGATGGCTGCAGCCTCTGCAAGCTAGAGAGAGAGACGGCTAGTCGAGGCACAACGGGGCCGGTGGGGACGGCGGTGGCTGAGCCGGGGGTGGCCAAGGCGGAGGCCGGGGCAGCGTAGGGAGGGGCGAAGGTGGCGAGCCAGAGGCCCGGCAGGGGCAGTCGAGACGAGGGCGGTTGGGGTCAGGGTTTAACTTACCCTTGCAACCGTAAAAACCCCGCGCGAGCGATTTTACTGAAAGCCATTATAACCGTTTAGTTTTTCGTTCAAATTTCAAATTTTAAATGGTTTGAACAGTTTGAAAACGGTTAATCGAGTGGTTTTCGTGGTAAACCGCTCGGTTTTGCTAAAAACTGGTAACAGCGAAAATCGCGTGATTTTTCGGTAAACCGTTTGATTTATCTGAAAATCGATAAATTAGTAAAAAATAAGAAATTATATGAAAAAGTGCTAGAAAATTGGGCATGACCTATTTTAATTTCTTTTAATATCAACATTCACAATATACTTTATCCACAAATAAAAGACAGTTATTTATTCATAACAAATTTAAAATTCAGAACACAATAAATCTATATATACATGTTGTTCATTCACAACAAATTCAAAGTCTATACATAGTTTTCGAAGCACATTTTACTTGTGAATTATACTCCAATTAAAATATGCATTGTCACACTCTTCACTTGAGAAGAGTTGAATTCCTCTAGTAGCTAACAACTTCACTTTAAATTCATTCCAAAATTGTTCCGTCCAAGCAGTAGTTATCTCCTATTGTGAGTATAACATGTTATAAAACTCTGAATTTTATCATTGGTAGACCTATGTGGTGAGAGGTTGTGTGCTACGATCACCGTACAGATAATTGTAATACTCATTACTTTGGCTGTACGAAGAATCACTGTCTTGCGCGAAATAGTATGTGCCGTAGTCATGTTGCCTCCCCCATCGATGTACTTAATGACTGTGGAGCACTATAGTCCTCATCCTGTGTAGCATGGGTATAGTCTATCTCACCTGCAAAAGAAGTGAAGTGTAAGATAAATGAGTCAAAATTGATCGTATGATGTGAAAAATTTGTTACCTATGAAATGATGAGTTGTGACCGGTGCCTGTGACTCAAGAACCATACTGTCTGGTGGGTCTCCAGATGTAGTCTGAGAGCTGCTATCATTTGACTCCTGATACAGTGGGCTTCGTCTGGCATCTTTAGAATCTGTGGAATCGTCACTATCTACACTCTTACCTTTCTCTTTGCTTCTTAACTTTATCTTTTTACCACTTTTTCTGTCTTGTATTTTGAACTTTTCTCTTGCCTATGTGAGTATCACACACATTTTGATCTGCCTATTCAGATATTGTTGCAGCACGAGACAAGTGCAGCAACTGTCTACCAGCGTCATCATCTGTAACATGACGACTGGGTACAGAACTGTCAGTCTCGGTGTCCTCTTCATCAAGAACAAAGTCAGAATTAGATCTCTCATGTTCCATCCATTCTTAAATAGGATTTGAAAAATCATACAATGACAGCTCTATGAGACGATCAAATGGATCAGCTTTTGGTGGCTTATATGTCTATGAAACATCACGCATACGGATCCGAAGGTTGTAGTTAACATACACCAGATTATGCAATTTCTCATGAGATAATCTATTACGCATTTTCGTGTGGATCAATGCAAATGTACTCCAGTTACGCTCACAACCACTGGATGATGCACACTGTGAGACTATCTGTAATGCAAGCTGCTGGAGATGAGGTGTGTCACCTCCAAACATGTTTCACCAAGCTGCAAGAGAATTATTCTTATCCACTGCCATTCTGTTGGCCAACTCAGTGTCGAAAGAACCTTGTTTTCTTCTAAAAATTTTTGCCTCCTGCAGCGCATGCACACACAAGTCGGTTGATGCTATACGTATAAATGCCTCTCGAATATCGTTCATCATATTTCGACTCATCTCGTAAGAATAGTGACTTCTTAGGTTCAAAGATCCAGCTACACATGTAACAATAGTTAGATATTGTTGCAGTAGAAACAAAAAATACAATAATATTTTTTCGTAAGTACGTATTACCTGTATTTACAAAGGTATCATTACAAATGTCAACATCCTACGATTTATAATGTCTATATACCTCTGTATCTCTCGCTCATCATTTCTATAAAGGGCTTCATACTCATTTTTACATAAATAGTATCTGAGAAGTACTTCACTTATGGTAGGGCTCCTGTCTTGATCAGCAAATCGAAGAAACGCATACAAAGGTTGCACTGCATCTACTACATGTTTCATTGAATCCCACCATGACATGCTTGCTAGACAGGAGTGAGCATGCCTTCCGTCCTTAGTATTGACAAATCTACTATTTAAAAATATCTCAAAACCTATCTATGCCATGAATTTTTCTCTCCGACGAAGCATACTCTCAAGAAACATGTAGTTTGTGCCAAAACGTGTTGCATTCCATCTTATCAACTCACCACCAATAGCATTAGTCATCATAGAGTGCAACTGATTATGATTATACAACCAACAAAAAATGTTGTGAGCCGACTGTATCATAGCTTTATGCTTTGAAAACTCACCAATGGCCTTTAACATTAGGTTGATTGTATGTGCCATACATGGTTGCCAGACAATATGAGGATACTTGTTTATTAGCAGCTTACACGTTCTTTTTATAATTTGAATCATTGTCTGTAATAAACTGCACAAAATTGTCTGTACCTACATCAATGCATCACTTATTCATTTTCTGTACAAAAACGTTTCATTGTTCAAAATACCATAAGCACAAATAAAACAAATAGTGCACAAAACTGTTTCATTGTTCAAATATCATAGCTGCAAATAAAACAAATAGTGCTATAGAATAAATATATGTCTCGTACCTTGAATATGAAGTCTGCAGATTGGCTGTGCCCAGTGACATCATATGAGTTGTAAAAAAATATGACACCATTACAGTAGATCATAAAGTTTATCAAACTCATCCCTGTAGGACCAGTCCAAGAGTCACACATAATCGTGACACTGTACATCGGCCACTCCATCTTGAATTTATTAAATTCTTTTTTGATGTCTTGCTCGTTAGTATTAAGATACATGCTATCTATTTTCCTTCCAGTTAGGCTAGGCACGCTTTCACCTGCAAACATCATGACACACAACATAAATATGATAACATATAACGAAACATGTAATACAATCAAGTAAAGGTCTCATACCCCATCTCTGTGTCTTCTTTATAGCACTAACAAAGTATGGACTATCAGTTTTTCTATCAAAGATGGCTTCTGTATGAAAAATTTTTGACCATGCGCGTCCAATGGCTGACTTTGCTAGCTTGCTCTTCGTAGTCCATAGACCTGTATCAATCCTAGTTTGAATCCGTTCATTACCTGACCTCTGTAATTCGGACCTTCTCATCATACCAAACAATCCAGACCCACCACCTCCCTGCGACAAACCAGAAGCACCTTACGATGAACCAGCACGAGCACTGTCACTCTCGAACTAACCACCATACGAACGCTGACGCTGTCGAAATTCCTCCTTCTCTCTAGATAACCTTATGGCAGCCTGCATCTCCTCATTATCCTCGTCATTGACATTTCCTCGACCCGCAACCTGGTGCTGTCTAAAGGTCTATTTAGCTCGATCCTTCCTCCGCTTAGCGGTTCTATTAAGCTCTCGACGAAAATAGTCCCGCACGTCCGTAGAAACATGAGGACACCCAAGTACGCTGCTTCCATGATGTACCAAATGTTACTTGAATCATGTGGCACCACCCCCTCTCTTCTCGGCCTTGCAATATTTGCAACAAAACCCGAGATATACGTTGTCCCCGTGCTCCCAAACCGAATCGGTCTGATCTGATATCTTACAACCAACAATTCCTGAAAATGACCAACTATATTCTAAATTTGCTAACAAATCGACCAATATTTGAACAAAAAACACAAAAACAACCATCTCACCTTTGCTGCCACGGAAACCCACTAGATCGGACGGCTTTCCGCGCTAATCGGGCAGCTTACCGCGCAAATCTCGCGGTTTACCGGTGGAGACGGCTAACCGCCCGAGCCGCGCGGCTAGCCGCTTCTGGAGCGCGGCTATCCGCTCTAACCGGGC
>BCLH01000005.1:407792-462682 GCA_001602315.1 Zoysia pacifica | reverse complement strand
CGGCTTGCGGAGCGCCCGGCGCGCCCGCGGCTAGCCGTTTTTTCGGCGCGGTTTCTGACGTGCGGACGGTGGACGGCGTGGTGGGGCAGCGGACGCGTGGTCGCAACGGGCGGACGGGGAAAGGGGAGAGGGGAGAATGGCTGTTGAGTGGTGTTGAGGATAAGGTTTGGTTATATATTTTTCATCCAATTTTTCTCGAATTTTTTCATCACCAAAATCAAAATATTTTTAAAAACTGATTCAACCAAGAAGTGGCATTTTTCATCTAGTTTTTTTTTACTTATTTTTTGTTATGAAATCCACCAAATTTTTAAAATTTAAAAAAATTTGAATTCGAAAACCGCTAAACCGCCCAAACCAGACCGGAGCGGTTTGGCCGGTTTTTGCGAAAACAGCGCGGTAAACCGTGGTTTTGCGAACCCTGGTTGGGGTGGGGCGGGGCTGCACCTAGGAGGAGCGGGGGTCGGCAAGCTCGACGAGCGTCGAAGGACTCGAACTCGAAGGTTCTGGTGGAAGTCTTGCGGGAGAATCATGAACGTTTATTGTCAGATCAACGGTGAAAAATGACCGGCCAATAGGAGCGCAAGAAACCACTCCAACTTTAGTATAGTAAAGATCATGACCATCGCGCAGGTTTTTGAAGTTGACCGCCGCTGGCTACTGGACCTGAGCACCCCCGTCGACGACGACATACCTCCCGCGTTTCCCGGTGCCAAAGAACCCCACGCCGGCCTTCTCTAGACCGCGGTGAAGCCCTAGGAGCTGGAGTTTCCTTGTATCGTCGCTTCCTCCACACGCACGAGCTCGTCAGAGTTCGAATACGACCGCTTGTCGTCGACCGCTGGTTTCGAGTGAGGTTCTCCTCCCAACGACCTCACTGCTGAGCTTCCCTTGTTCCGTAGATTATTTCTGTGCAGGACCAAGCTTTCTCGCCATCGGAAGCCCTCACGGCGAGCGCCGCCGCCGCGCTCTAGCAAGCAGGCCACCATGGCCGTGGCCACCGCCTGGGCAGAAGCCCGGATCTCGTGCGGCAATAGCCGGATCCAGTGCGGCTGCTGGTGTGGCCAACCGTGTGGCCCCCGTCTATGGGCCGGGACCTCAAGTGGGCTGAGTCCCCTGTGGGCCACGGTGGGAACATGCCCATTTAGGCTGGAACTTTTATTTAATTGCGAAATAATTTATTAATGGTTTAGAAAATGTTTCAAACTTGTAAAATTCGTAGAAACTTCATCTTAACTCTGAAAATTATGAAATAAATTGTGTTAGGATCCTCTCAACTCGAACTACATTTTGAAGCTAACTATTTTTCATTGTATGCATAAAATTAATTTAATTAATTCAGATCACACAATAATTCATTAATGCATTATCATTATTCTTTGGCATGATAAAATCAATGAAAATTCACTTTCCTGTTTATTTAATCAAACCTTTTGGATTCTACAAAGTTTCATATTTATATTATCAAAAATGCTTTTATAAAGGCTATATTTTGTTTAAACATTATTTAATTCATTATAAATTCATTTGGTTTTAATAAATCCTAGAAAATATACTCTTCTGTTTATTTAGTTAAAATTTATGTTTTAGAAAGGTTTCATATTTAATTTCTTCAAAAGTAATTTTATTAAATGTTTTATTCTGTTTAAATGGTATTTAAATCATTATAAATCTATATGATTTAAGTAAATTTTGAAACTTTGTCAAAAATTTATTTAAACCCCTCTGATTTTGTGAGCAACTCTCAGATGGTGTTTTGTTTTCAGAAACCATTTTAAAAGAAGTTTTATAACTAAATTTACTAGTCATCTTTTGAAAATAAAAAGCTATTATCGCATGTGCATACTTCGGCACTTATGCATATTATTTCATGTTAAGAGTCGAGCTAACTGAGGAAGAGTTCGACGACGTTCCGTTCGCCAAATAAACTAACTTTGAGTAAAGCCCAGGCAAGCTCCGGTGTATTAACCTTGTTTTAATATTTTTCTTTTATCACTATGTATGGCTAGTACTGTAATGTGCATTAGGTTTATAGGAGTTTTGAAACCGTAGACTGCTAAATAGTATCATCTACCTTTGTTAGTGTTCTTGGTACAGGTATCTTGATGTAGAGCTAGGCTATGAGCTTTAAGTATCGGTACAAGTCGAGTGATTGAGAACTTCACTCGCGAGATTTAGGTTTGACCCGTGGTTCAAAAGTATCACTTGATTGGATGAGGTTGGATTATAAGAGCCGAAATGATTGAGGTTGGTTATGAAATCACAAGAAATGATAAGTTGAGACCGGGCAGGGAAGTATAGGTTGGCAACAGGAAGGGAGTCCTATGTGCAGTAGGCCTGTTTGTATCGATTAAGGACCGTACTGTTGTCACCCTTGTTGAGCAAGTTTGAATAGTACTGATTACATACTGGATATATGGGCCCTAGAAAACTGATGTAGCTCAATGTGCGTAGTGACTGAACATAACTGAACCTCTCTTCTATAGATGATTAGAAGAGAGAGCTTTGGGGGCTAACCATGGATAGACCCGGTAAAGTTATCGCACGAAGGACCATTGCTAGGGAGAGATGAGCATCAGACATGTACTATGTATCATTGGTGTGAAAGGTTGCCACGTACGACTTACTGGAAGTGCGTACATGTCGTATAATCAGGTTTCTCTAGCTGGATGTAAATCGATTCGAATCGCTGCTTCACAGTAACGAGTACCACTTTGAGTCGCATCGTAGTTAAGAAGTGGAATAAAACTAAAATGAGAAAGTATTATGATTTGTTAGTTATGATTATTATAAATTATTTGGCAACCATAATTGTGGTAGTTGATAGTGCAAATCAAATTTATGTTTCCTTACACCTAATCTCATGCTAAAACTTGAAAAAGTAAGGATCCACTTTTAGCGCTAGTTTTTGCAAACAGTTATCCCATGTGAGTTAGCTTTATCATATCTTTGGAGTCGGATGTAGTTGGTCATGTTGACGAGTAAGACTTGCTGAGCATTTGGATGCTCAGAGCGTAGCTCTCTGTTGTTTTTGTTTGTAGGTTCTCTCTCCCTTCTCTGTACTAACTGACAGGAGACCCTCGAGATAGCTATGTCCGTTGGGAGCCCTGCTCACCGCGCTGAGCTGTTGTGTGCTGCAAGAAGATATATCGTATGAGCTCGATATCACCTTAAGCTTAGAATCTAGAAATCCCTAGTAGTTTTAAGTAAAGTTCGTTCGCTTCCGCGCTTTTTAAAACTTTGGTTTGTAAATTTAAACAACAGTTTGTATTATATTTTATCGTGCTTGAGTTGTACTGTTGGTCCTCGCTTCGTCGAGTGACACCCGATAAGATTCTGTGGTCGATTGATTGTCTCTTTTGTGGGACGGTCTGTCACAGCTGGTATCAGAGCAATATTGAGAATAGTACAACTTTAAAGCTATTTTAGAAAAGCTAACTACGTTGAAAACCTCTAGTTTATTCCCAACTAAGGATTATATTAGTGCTTGTCTTACTAGATGGCTTTTTGAGTGTGCTAACTGTCGACTCTTAGTTCATGTAGAATTTGAGAGATCGTGTTTGCCATCGAGGTCACGTATGGTCAACTATATTGGCTAATTTTTTTGTTTTGTTGAGGTTTGTAGGACGATTGCATATTGGAGCATTTGCATTTAAAAATCATAAATAACTAAATCATCTAAAAAGAAATTTTTTGACTGTAAGAAAGTTTTAAAAGTTTAAAAAATTTTAAACCAGCCAGCTTTGGGGTAAAGCCGCTTTGAATCTCAACTGCTATTGCAGTTAGGACAGCCTGTATATAATTTTTGGAGCATATAAGCTTCTGAAGACTAGGTGATCGACCTGAACATTTAGAGTTTTGGTCGTATGGTTTTTTTGCATGAAGAAGATGAAGAAGGCCTAAGTGACTAGCAGATAGGGAGTTCTTTACGTTGGCACAACCTTGTCACAAGTTATTGCGGCTATGCTTTAGTCCTAAAAAGAGCAGACACAAGAAGCCAATTTAAAACTCTAGTAGGCAGCCTGGTAGTTCTCACTCGGTCCTTCTAGCCCGTGATTTCCGTCACCAATTTTCAACTCCAAAATTGAATTTTTAGTGTCTTTACTTTCTAAATTGTTGCCCAAACCTTACGTCCCAACCTCCATAATGAGTATTTCAATGTAACCTTGGTGTATCTATTCAAGAAATCTGCGACCGTATTGAATCCTGCCACTCCAAGCCACTTAAAAATTTATAGCTCCATCATTTCTTGATCAATCTTCAAGATTAAGGACTTTATAGAAAGTTTATGATTTTTCCCTACAGATTTAGTATCAAAATTTTCTAGGATTCATCCTACAAACCCTCCTAAAAGTACGAGACTATATTAAGTCCTCAATCTGCCCTAAATTTCAGCACATCAACTGTCAACTTCCAGAAGGCATATCTCCTATTCTGTTTATTGTATGAGGACAAGTGGACATGCGTTGGAAAGCTATGGAAGTTCTCTACAAATTTGTTGTCGAACGTCAGTTCTGATTCAGCCTCTTTAAGTGTTAGAAATCAGTTTAGTAACTGCTGCCAGTCCAAAACTGAACGGTTATCGTTCTATTTTTCGTTGCTCTTTGATTGAGAAACATGGCATAGAGCAAATTTATCACTCTACAATGGCCTCAATTAACAGTTTGAATTTATTGAGACTCCCACATCCAACTCCTTTCGATTCTGACTGTACAAGGTTGTGAGATCCCTCGGCTTTTGAAGACATTACCATGAACGTTTGGATTTTTGGTGCAGTGATTCATATGCACAGAAAGGATTAGAGATAAAGATGAATAATCTAATCAAAAGATGAGAACGGCCCTCACCTCCGCTCAACCTTGGCTCAAGGAACGATATTTAGAGTCATGAGAAGAGTAGGTTCAAGATGATATTTCTAATACTTTACAAACCTGCAGAACAACAAGGTTAGGAATGACCCAATATAGTGTTACTCGGCCTTTTTGACCACATAATCGTCGTCACCATCTCAACTCTAGGAATTCTTTTTCTGATATCTTTTTTCTACCTTTTTTATCCTATAGCTATGCAAGTATAACTCAAAGATCTAGAAGGTTAGGCTCCAACATAAGAGTCAGTTGACATTTCATGATCTAGTTCAAATGAAGACGATGATTCAACCTTATGGTCGTAGTAAAAAGGAAGAGACCATCCATCGCCGATGTCTTTGTCCCAGGGATAATAGTTTCTTCTAATTAAACTCTTTACTCATGATGTTTGAAGACAACCATCTTGTTCCTCGATAAGCTCCACATAACTGCAGAACCTTGGTACTCTCCTTCATGAAACTCGATCACTCCTGATCAACTGATAGCATAATTGTAGTGTTAAACCAATTCCCTCATATTGAGCGTAATTTCTTAAAATCCTTGTCTCATCTACTTGAATTCACCTTTTTGTTGTGCTCTCTAAAAATTATGATTTTATTTTTGAGTTGCGCCAGTTCGTCCTGACGCTTCTCAAAAACTAAAATTGTGATACAAGAGAACCTCCTCCTTGGTCCTTAATAAGGGATCCAATTATATTATCCTTCTGAACGGATGGCATATTATCCGGAGTAAGCAACCGAAATGAAGAATATTGTACTTGTTGTTCCTCATCTGGATATTCAGTCTCGTCCTCGCTATTGAACCACTATCTTTCCTTGAGTTGAGACAAATGTGTGCACTCCTACGGTAGAGTCTCCGTGATTTCTTTGGAGCACAATGTGGTTCACTTGTATCCAACTCGAACCATGAGAATCCTCGACTCTCCGTATAAATTTGTCGCAAATCCTTGCTATCGAACACTCGTGCTACTCGATATTTGTTGCCGTATGAACCTTGTCCATATCATTTGTCTCGTCTCGATCTCACTCTGTTCCTAGAACTTTGTCTACTTTGTTTTTGATCAGTCCCAACCATTGATGATCCGGTGTAACGTTAAAATGTCGCATCGGAAAGGAGTACAACACTTCGGATCTTTGAAATAATTAGCCCTCTGATTTATAGATGTTTCCAGCCGTTGCAAAGTTCATTGCGTGTCAACTGAGGACTGCCAGCAGCCTAGCCGGTTTGTATTATCTTTTTCCCCCTGTCTCAGTGGAAGGAATACTTGGAAGCCTCTTCAAACATCAAGGTGGATGGTGCCAGCCAACGTCAACTAGATGTAGCATGTGCATAGAAGCTGTCACAAGAGGTTGATGCGGAAGATCGAGTGACAAGAAACAAGGCGTAGAGTGACAAGAAACAAGGCGTAGAGATTTTACAGGTCCAATAGAGACACCACGCCAAGGACAGACCACTTAGGAGACTAAAGAATATCTACAGTCGAATTTTCCCAGAGTTCCTTCAACCGCAGTGACGTTTTAATTCCCCCCCCCCTCTACTATTATAAATCTAGGGATGAGATTTCTTTAAGGGGGAGGGCTGTGACACCTCGTGTTTTGGTAACAACAGAATAATTCAGTTGGATGTGTGAGATTCAAAATTTCAGAACCGATGATGGTATGAACCGGACAGTGCAGTGATGGCATGAACCGGACAGTCCGGTGCCACATGAAATAGATTTCAGAGAGAATATTGTCTGCCAGATGGAGACCAGGAGTCACCGGACAGTCTGATATCCCAGTCACCGGACAGTCCAGTGACTGTAAAAAGCAGACAGTTTTTTGGCAACGGCTCTTAACGGTTGTTTCAGGGCTTAAGGCCTATTTAAACCGTTGGGGGAGCTCTTGTAGTGCTCGCTCACGGTCAAAACAGTTGGAGATCATTTGTTGTGAGCCAAAGTTCATCAAGGGAGCACAACAGAGCATCTAGTGAGATCTTGAGTCCAAGTGAAAAGTAGTAAAGAGCATCCACGCACTCTTAGAACTTGTGAGGCTGAGAGGAATATTTTTGGCTTGTTACTCTTGGTCTATGGCAGCCTAGACCGGTTAGGCGTTATTGTCCGAGCTTCTGAGGAGATTGTGGAAGTCAACATCAAGTTTATACACGGTTTCAGGTCCTTCGCTTGAAAAGAACACCAAGAGTGAGCGCTCGACACTTAGAGGCTTGCTCTAACGCTTGGGTATTATTTGCTACAGCCGGGACACCGATGTCTTCACTTCAGGAGTGAAATGTACCCTTGTAAGCATCGTTCCGAGAACAACGAGAGAAACCAAGACTCCGACGAGAGTAGTTCAACGAGGATTAGGGGAAGGCGCCATCCTTCCGAGACCTCGGGAAAAATCTCTGAGCATCTCTATCACCCTTCTCTTTACTTACCGAATTTACTTTCTTGTGAGTACTGTGATAGGTTATTTAGTTGCTTCTTTTGGTGGTTAAGAGTTGTTTGCTAGTTTTGCTAGAAACTAAAAAAAAAAGAATTTTGGCCTGGTAGTGTAAGTGCCCGATTCATCTCTCTTCTTGGTTACTTGATCTTTTCAAGTGGTATCAGAGCTAAGTGCTCAAATTAGAGCTTAACCGCCTTTAAGAATTGATCGGGAGTGATGGAGATAAGTTCTTCATCAGGGTCCAGTAGTGGCTCATGAAAGAATCGCTTGCTAAGCTACCTATATGCCACAAAACCGAAGAATTCGAGTGCTAACATGAACAACTCTTCAAACTCTTCATCTAGCAACTCTTTAAGTGATATTATGAATGATAATCTTATTTATCTTAAGCTCATAGATGCCTACACTCACTTTGGAACTCTTGATAGTGAATCTATAGGTGCTACCATGCTAAAATTGCGTGATCTTGTTGAAAAGATCAACTCCTTTGAAGAAGCACTTAAGATCTCTTATGATGAATCCATCAAGAAGTTCCTCACATGCAAGATTTCTAGCTCTTGTGTCTCTCATGAAGCTTCATCTAAGAAGGAGAATCTAAAGGCTTCCACCTCAAGCAAGATCATTGGAGTGTATGTTCATCAAACTTTTTAGCCCACGGTTTGCATAGACTCTACCTCTACTAGCTCTCATTCACTTCTTGTTGATAATGCTATTGCTAGTAGCTTACTAGAGGATTCTTATCTAGTTCTATGTGATGAGTATAATAACATAATTGTCTTACCTAATGAAACTCCAAAAAATTTGTACACTCGTATTGATAAGCTTGTAGATTGGATCAACTCTTATGAGAAGCAGCATATCACTATTGAGGAAGTAAGCAAGAAAAAAATTGACACATGAAAAGATCATCTCAAGCGCTCTGATGAACAAAATTCATCTCAAGAAGTCACTCTTATTGTTGAGGTTAGTACTAATGAATCTAGCAATGCTTTGGATACTAACACCTCGTGTCTCATGGCTTCTAGTAAGGTGAATTACAAGAATGCTGGCAAGCATTGGATTCTTGATAGTAGTTGTACTCAGCACATGATCAGCAATCACAAGATGTTCTTCACCATCAAGGAAGATGATGATAAAAACAAAGTGACTTTTAGAGACAATTCTAAAGGAAGAGTCAAGGGATTAGGCAAGGTCGCCATATCTAATGATTTGATAATCTCTAATGTTATGCTAGTGAAATCATTGAGTTTCAACCTTCTCTCCAATGGCTCAATTATGTGATCTTGGCTTCACTTGTTTCTTCAATGATAAAGGTGCTGAATTGATCAACAAATCATTGGGCCTCACTTTCAATGGCTTTTGGCACAACAATCTTTATATTGTGGATTTCTCTTCAAGCGAAGTTGCGCCGCAAACTTGTCTTATTGCTAAGTCCTCCAAAGGTTGGTTATGACATAGGAGGCTTGCTCATATTGGTATGGACCAATTGAAAAAGGTTATCAAGAAGAGCTTAATTTTTGGAATTCAAGATGACACTTTTGAGAAGGACAAGTTGTGTAGTGCATGTCAAGCGGGAAAACAAGTTGCAACTCTTCATCCATGCAAGACCGTTATGTCTATCTCAAGACCTTTAGAACTTCTCCATATTGACCCCTTTGGTCCAACTACCTACAAGAGTCTTGAGGGCAATCTCTATAGCATGGTTATTGTTGATGACTTCTCCCCATATACATGGACCATCTTTCTAGAAGACAAAGCTCACCCATCTCGAATTTCAAGAAGTTTGCTAAGAGAGCTCAAAATGAATTTGAAGCTAAGATCAAGAAGGTTAGAAGTGATAATGGGACGGAGTTTAAGAACTCTATCATTGAGGAGTATTGTGATGATCTTGGCATGAAGCATGAGTTTTCGGCTACCTATACCCCGAAGCAAAATGGTGTTGTTAAGAAGAAAAATAGGACTCTCATCACTCTTGCTAGAGCTATGTTGGATGAGTATAGGACTCCGAAGAGGTTTTGGGCTCAAGCCATCAACACAGCATGCTATACTTCAAACTGTGTTTATCTACATTGCCTTTTGAAGAAGACTTCTTATGAGCTATTGGTGGGAAGGAAGCCAAATGTGGGCTATTTTCGGGTCTTTGGATGCAAATGTTATATCTTCAATCAGAGGAAGAGGCTTGGTAAGTTTGAGAAGAGGACTGACGTTAGATTTCTCGTCAGGTATTCCGGTAACTCTAAATCTTATCGTGTTTTAAATATAACTACCGGATTTGTTGAAGAATCATGTGATGTGTAATTTGATGAAACTAATAGTTCTCAAGAAAACAAAGAATCTTATAGTTGTGATGTAGATGATGATGAACCCTTAGAGGAGGCAATGCAGAAGATGCCCGTAGGAGATGTTCTACCAAGAGAAGATGACTCTTCTACTCCACCACCGAAAGACTCCTCTACGACTTTTTATGAGAACACTATATCAACAACTCAAGTGGAAGAATCATCAAGTGTTCATGCACCAAGAGAACCACCTCAAGTGCCTTCTACCCCAAGTCATCAAGGATCGCCTACATCAAATGGTACACCACCATGTCCAACAATGACATCAAAAATTAAAGAAGATTGCAGTTCTCTGCTTCGACTACAAGACACCGTCATCTTCAAGAGCAAGCCATACAAGATGCACAAGACGTCTCTCTACCACAAGCACCACGACAAGATGCTCCAAAGAGGCACAAACCCATTCTTCGAGCTCACAGAAGTGACCTGGTCATTGGGAGGCCCTCTCAAAGGTTAAAGACTAAGACAAATCAATATAAACCAAATTATACTAATGATGATGATGCGGCTAACATTACTTGTGAGAATTTCTCTTAAGTTTTTGATAGAGCCTAAGAACATCGATGAAGCGGTGGAAGATCACAAATAGATGTTGGCTATGCAAGAGAAGCTTAACAACTTCGAGCGAAATCAAATGTGTGAGTTGGTGAAGAGGCCAAAAGACAAGAACATCATCGGTGCCAAGTGAGTCTTCAAGAATAAGCAAAATGAGAACGGGAATGTCATGAGGAACAAAGCAAGACTCATCGCCAAGGGTTATTCTCAAGTTGAAGGGGTGAATTTTGATGAGATATTTGCCCCCGCGGCTCGGCTTGAGTCTATTCAAACCTTGCTCCCTTATGCTTCACATTCTAACTTCAAATTATATCAAATGGATGTGAAGAGTGCATTTCTTAATGGCTATATTAATGAGAAGTTTTATGAGTTTTATGTTGAGCAACCACCCGGCTTCGAGGATCCCAAGCATCTCGATCACGTCTTCAAGTTGAAGAAGGCATTGTATGGTCTTAAGCAAGCACCAAAGGCATGGTATGAGCGGCTAAGAGATTTTCTCACCGACAAGGGCTTCAAAATAGGGAGTATTGATAACACTCTCTTTACTAAATATGTTGATGATGATCTTTTTATTTGCCAAATATATGTGGATGATGTTATCTTTGGTTCTACAAATGAAGCTTATAATGCTGAATTTCGTGATCTAATGGCCAAAGAATTTGAGATGTCCCTGATAGGTGAGCTCCATTTGTTCCTTGGATTTCAAGTCAAGCTAATAAAGAATGGGACATTCATCTATCAAGAGAAGTACACAAGAGATCTCGAGCGCTTCGAAATGGAGGATTCAAAAACAATTAAGACTCTAATGGCCACAAATGGTATTCTTGGCCCGGATGAGAGTGGTAAATCGGTTGATAAAAAGCTTTACCGAACTATGATTAGTTCTCTATTATATCTTACCACTTCTCGCCCAGATATTATGTTTAGTGTATTCTAATGTGCTCGTTATCAAGCTAACCCTAAAGAATCTCATCTTAAAGCTGTCAAAAAGATTCTTAGGTATCTCAAGTATACACCTACTATGGACCTTTGGTATCCAAAAGATAGAGGCTTTGATCTTGTTGGCTACTCCGATTGGGACTTCGCCGATTGCAAAGTGAGTAGAAAGAGCACCTCCGGTGGATGTCAATTTTTTGGAAGATTATTGGTTGCTTAGAGCTCTAAGAAGCAAAATGCCGTGGCTCTCTCAACGGTCGAAGCGGAGTATATGGCAGCCGATGCTTGTTGTACTCAACTTTTCTACATGAAGCAAACTCTCACGGACTATAGATTGGTATACAATCAAATTCCTCTTTATTGTGATAGTGAGAGTGCAATCAATATGGCACTTCATAAAGGTGATCATGGGCTAAACATATTGAGGTCAAGCATCACTTTATAAGAGATCATGTTGCCAAAAAAAGATATTGAGCTTCTAAGTGTGAGGACAAATGATCAACTGGCCGACATATTCACGAAGCCCCTTGATGAGAATAATTTCAACAGGCTAAGAGGAGAGCTCAACATCCTTGATCTTTTGGACTTCACTTGAGTAACCTCCAAAGCTTAGCATTTCCTTTGTATATACTTGTTTGCTTGTGTTTGTTTTGTTTTTATTGTTCTTCTTGTTTTTGTAGGAAGGTCATCTAACCCTTTTAAGATAGCAATGATTATGAAGAGCTTGGGAAGGATGTTCACGAGGTGCCCAAGGCTGAGATGAGGGTCATTGTGAGCAAGCTTGTGAGAGGATTCAAATGTGATGAGGGTACTTCTTTTTTAGTCCTTCTTCATCATGAGCACGCATCTTTTACTCTTGTTTTTGCATTCATGTCATGTGCATTTCATGCATTGCATCTAGTGTCTTGACGTCAAGCACGGGTCTAGGGGGAGTTACTCATAAGCAATATAAGTTGATTACTCTTAAACTCTTTCATAGCAATTGTGAGCTTTATGCCATTGAATCACAATCTTTCGAGCTCTAAAGTTATCATGCCATTGAATCACGATCTTTCGAGCTCTAAAGTTAAATCTACTTACGCGGCTTAAAGAATATGATTGATACATTCCCATATGCATCACTAACCCCCTCTTGTTGAAAGAAGAGGAAGTTTCTTAGATGATCATTTTTATAGGATGGATGCTAACTCGAGGGGAAAAAGGAGCTTTGAACCAAGAAAACAATCAAGACAATGAAATGATAAGCAAGAAAAGAATCGAAGAAGAGAACCATAAAAATTTGGTAATATTGTTTCATATCTCATCATGATTATTATTCTATTGTATTCTCCTTCTTTGTGGCTTTCCTTTTTGGTTGATAGATGACAAAAGGGGAGAGAAATAGAAGTGAAGATGATCGAGGATAAAAAATCAAATAAAGATGATGAGAGATGTGAAGATGATCGAACATGCTCTAAGTAGAAGATAATGATCAATGAAGACTTGAAGGACTTGAAGATTAGGAAGAGAAATGCGACTTGTTGAAGCAGTCAAGGATCAAAAGGGAGTAATCTTTCCTATTCCTCTAAAAACAGTTGATTACTACCCTTTGCTCTCTACTCGTCTTGTGGTTATTCTATATTTATAGGAGACGGGTAGAGAGAACCAAAGATTCGAAGATGAATGAAGTCACACTCAAGAAAACCAATCAAAACAAAGACTATGAAGGAAGTAAGCAATGCACTCATTGAGGGGGAG
Organism: Zoysia pacifica; assembly: GCA_001602315.1. Lineage (NCBI taxonomy): Eukaryota > Viridiplantae > Streptophyta > Magnoliopsida > Poales > Poaceae > Zoysia > Zoysia pacifica. The sequence goes on along the minus strand of BCLH01000005.1, from coordinate 449,824 downwards.
CTCCGAAGCTAAGGTATGAAACCTCGTGAAATTTGTGGACCCCTTGGCAAGAGACGGTAAGACAACTTGCACCTATTTTTTCTCTTTCTTTTAAGGTTGTCCCATGCTTCCATTTTTATCTTTTGTATCATCTCGATCATTTGCATCATGATTGTCATCAATCACCAAAAGGGAGAGATTGTTAGCTTCATGACCATTAAAGCCCCTCAAAGGTATGAATAATTTTGGTGATCCATGAACTAACTCGTTCGATGCAGATTTATCAATACTTTTCTACACTTCTACGAGTTGGTTTGCTGCAAGGATGTTCGTGTCCCCAGAGTGTTTTCAAGGTGGTTGCTGGTTCAAGGCTAAGGATGAATTAGAGCCACGTGTGGCTTAGTTCTAGGCCTTGTGTCTATAGTTAACACAGGTACTATTAAGAGGGGTCGGATCACTCGTCTCAGTTTTACAGGAATTAAGGAGTGTGGATGCTCTAGGTTCTCTGAGGTACTTGAGTGATCAGTGGAAGCTTGAAGTTGTCAAGAGTTGCAGCCGAAAGCCTCAAGATCTTAAGGAAGTCAAGGTTCAGCAATCGAAGAGATCACCAAACAATTCATCGATGTCGTCGAACAGTCTGGTGAGGATCGCAGTCAGAAGTTCAGAGAAGATATTTTCTAAAGGCAGTGAAGCTAGAGTCACTGAACAGTCCTGTGGGAGTCACTAGACAGTCCGGTGAGTGCAGGAGCTTGAAGTCCAGAGAGCGGTGCTCTCTGGAGTTATCAGAAAGAAGTCACCGGACAGTCCAGTGAGCCCCAGAGGAGGTGTACAGAAGAGGTGTCTCTGGAAGCCTAAAAGAGAAGTTCAGTGGATAGTTCGGTGATGATATGAATCGGACAGGCCAGTGTCACACGGAATAGATTCCGGAGAGGATGTTGTCTGCCAGATGAAGACCAGGAGTCACTGAACAGTACGGTGGTCCCAGTCACCGAACAGCCCGGTGACTGCAAAAGGCAGACAGCTTTTTGGTAACGGCTCTTAACGGTTATTTCAGGGCTTAGGGCCTATTTAAACCGTTGGAGGAGCTGTTGTGGTGCTCGCTCGCGGTCAGAAGAGTTAAAGATCATTTATTGTGAGCCAAAGTTCATCAAGGGAGCACAAGAGAGTATCTAGTGAGATCTTGAGTGCTTGTGAAGAGTAGCAAAGAGCATCCACGCATTCTTAGAGCTTGTGAGGTTAAGAGAAATGTCTTTGGCTTATTACTCTTGGTCTATGGTAGCCTAGACTGGTTAGGCGTTGTTGTTGGAGCTTCTGAGGAGATTGTGGAAGTCGACTTCAAGCTTGAAAGGGACACCAAAAGTGAGCGTCTGAGCTTTGGAGGCTTGCTCTAACGCTTGGGTATTATTTGCTACAGCGGGACGCCGATGTCTTTACTCCGGGAGTGAAGCGTATCTTTGTGAGCATTGTTTCGGGAACGACGGGAGGAACCAAGACTCGGACAGGAGTGGTTCAATGAGATTAGAGGAAGGTGCTATCCTTTTGAGACCTCAGAAAAATCTCTAAGCATCTCTGTCACCCTTCTCTTTACTTACCGCATTTACTTTCTTGTGAGTACTGTGATAAGTTGTTTAGTTGCTTTTCATGGTGGCTCTTGTGCCGGATTGCTTACTAGCTTGATAGGTTGTCTTTTAGCTTGTTTTACTCTTCTCTAGACCTTTTTTGTTAGGAGTTGTTTGCTAGTTTTGCTAGAAACTAGGAATAGAAAGAATTTGGGTCAATTCCTTATTAGCCATTGAAATTTTTTTTGATTCCTTATTAGCCACTCAAAATTTTGAATTTTCTTATCAACCACTAATATTAACTTTTTTTCATTGTTCACCACTCTTATATATTTAGAGGCTTGAAAAAGACTTATTTGCCCCTCAATCTTTTTTTACTAAGTTTTTTCATTACCCATTTTAGTGAATATTATAGGAATCAATTTTATCTCACATATTCACATTATGCCCACGGGCTTAAAAGGAAATGAAATGGTTCAGACTAAAATTTAAAATTTGAATTTGAATTTGAATTGTAAGTAAAAATTTTTTCTTGTGAAATTTTAGATGCCCCAAAACCAAACAACATCCACTAAAATGAGAAATGATAAAATTTAGGAAAAATTGAAAGAAGGGTAGAAAGGTCTTTTTCAAGTATCCAACTGTATAGAAATGGCGAATAAGGAAAAAAAATTAATCTTAGTGGTTGATAAGGAAGTTCAAAATTTTGAGTGGTTGATAAGGAACTACAATTTTTTTGGATGGCTAATAAGGAATTTTTCCAAAGAATTTTGGCCTAGTAGTGTAAGTGCCCGATTCAACCCCCTTCTTAGTCACTTGATCCTTTCATAGGTTAATCTTGCTGTTCCAGCGAGGTCAATAACTATTTAGAGTTGATTCTGTGATTGCTAAGGCGCACACGACCTGTTCGTTTGTAGTCGAATCGTTAGGGTCGACTCCACCAAATCGATAGTTATCACCTCACCGAAAGATCAGGCACCTCAACTCCTATCAAGTGGTATTAGCTTTCAGGTTGCTCGGTGAGATTTATCCTCTCTCGTTTATTATTTCATTTATATTCCCACTGCCACATAAAAGCCAAACCAAAAAAATCTTGAATCGTTCCGCTATCCTATACCCTTTGAGCCTGTGCATCATTCTTTTCGGTAATTTGCATTGTTGAATTCGTGGTTGCATCATCGTGTTGTGTTGCTAATCTTAGCATTTAATCCATTAGAGCCTCGAGTTTTTATCATGTTCTTGGCTCACATCTACAAAAGAAATAAGAAATCAATCCAGATCCGAGTTTGTCACAAATTACAGAGATTTTGGTGCGAAAGAAAAGAACAATATCTCCGCCATCTGTTGTTTGTTTGGAATGTTTTTGCACAATCTGGAAAGATCTCTGTGTTATTCCAATGGATCCACACTTTCCAAAAAATTCCATCCGAGCGCGTCGCAATCACGAAAGAGATCTGATATCTGCTATCTTCATTTTTTATCTCTGTTTTCATTCCTTCCGGAAGACAAAGAGGACATAGAGAAAGAGAAAAGAAAGGAAAGAAAAAGAAAAGAAAAAGAAGTCACAGAGGAAAGAAGTAAAAGAATAGTGAAAAAAAGAGAAGTGAGTTGTTGTTACTGTTTTTATATCATTTGTGTGACCACCTTTGTGTCTAGGCTCGCGTATCTAGCAGGGTTTAGCCTAGGATCAACACTGTACCGTTGTTGAGCACTTATGCAACATTGCATTTGTTGAATTGATTGTGCTAATCCTTGCTACAAATTAAAATTGTCCGAGCTCCACAGATTTCTACAGCAAACAATGTTCATGTCCCTATCAATTGCTCTACCAATCTTCGCTGTTTGACATTGTTGGTTGCAAATCACCCCTACTGTTTGGTAAGAACATGTAAGAACTTGGTTGAGCAGGCTTGAGAGAAACCGAGTTGGACATAACCTAGCTCGTTGTCAATTTGTTTTGCTGTTTGCTAATCATGATAGGCATAATAAAGAAAAAGGGAGTCAGTGGTTTACATCCCACCAAGATGTGCAGATGCTTCAACATGAGGTAAATAATGATATTTTACAAGTCATCAGTTCGTCAATACCTGCTTTTGCTAGGAAATTTGATCATCATGCATACATTGATTGAGAACTAAATGTAGATAAAGAATTTGATGCACATGACTTCTCTGAATAACAAAAGATTTACATTGCCTCAAGTGTTTTGACTGAAAGTGCTTTGCTTGAATGAAAATATATTTGTAGGCACAATAAAGTTTTAGAATCTTGAAAAGAATTCAAATGTCATTTTAGAGATGTTTTTATACCTGCATTTTATGCTGATTATTTGCGTGCCAAATTAGACAACTTGAAACAGGACAATATGACTGTTAAAGAATACTTTCATAACTTTAAGATTTGTGTCATGTTTGGTGGCTTAGATAAATGCCAGGAAGATATAATCAGTAGGTTTATGAATGGTCTCAATTATAAAATCCAAATTTTACTCATCTCTAAAACTTACTACTCAATCTCGCACCTGTATTTGCTTGCTTGTATTGCTAAAAATCAACTTTTATCGTCTAAAAATACAAGCATAAATAATCACTATCACAGTGGAATGTATTCTGATGTGTCTTTATCACAAGGAAAATATGATAAAGAAGAGTTGTGTGATACTTTATCTATTACTAATACAACACAACTAGATAGAGAGCACTCGTTTGTTTCTTATCCTATGCCTAACATCATGTAGGAGAGTCAACAAAAGTCTGAAAGGGATATTGAGCTACTTGAGGAAATGAAGGATATGGATAATGATGCTTGTGTGGTGCCTACTACAATGGAGAGTAAGAAACACATATTGTGAGTTCCTCACCACATTTGAATACTCTCATGCTGCTTGTACTGAATTGCAATTGTCTACTGTTCATACTAGGATTTTGCAATGCTTAATTGAGCCTTCAATGACTTATGCTTTGTTTCATAATGCACATTTGTCCTATGATTGTATTAAGTCGTGTGAACAAGTTTCGTTCATTCAAAAACACGACTAGTGTCTGGAGTTTAAAATATTGTTCTTGAGTACACACATGTGAAGTATAGGCCTTTTTATTATGCTAATTTGAATGAGGCAAAGTTGGAGCTCAAATCTTTTTAACTTCTTTAAGTTATATTGAATTTGATGTTACTTGTAACCTGAATTATTTAGAGAATAGATTATTTTAGAATAGCAGTTTGCAATATTTTAGCTATTATTTTTTTCATGTTATTGGCAAATATGATGACATTGAAAATTTCTTAGTATCTAAAATATTCATATGTAATAATCTGAAATACCCTCTTAAAATGCAAAAATAGAATCAAATAAAAGCATGCACTAACACTAACAATGCTTTGCAAAGTTTCTTTACTTTTGTGATCTATCATCAGGAGCAGCCCATGAAGCAGCAGAAGTTGTTGTTGTGGCCTAGCTACATGCTCATCACTTATCTCAATATAACAGCAAAAAATTTTGCTGGCCACTGGATCAAGTCGATGACTGCTTGCTATAAAAAAGAGGAGAATTATTAGATCTTATATGTTCTTGCTGCCTCGCATGACCATATTAAAATACCACCGTGGACACCACCTTTCATGATTTCTGAAGGGCACGATAGAATAACGGTTATTCAATCTAAACTCGAGTCGAGGACGACTCCAAATAAAGCGAAAGGAGGATAATCACATACTCCTGCTACCAAAAACTCTACAAATCTCAAAAAGTAAAGGCCACAGAGTGTTTATGTGATCTAATCTATCTGGATGACATGTGGGCTAAGTGTAAAATTGTCGAAGCCTTATGATCGGAGTCCTTAAAAAAATCAAATTGTGTGGCTTCGCCACTGGTTGATACTACCTTTATCCAAAAATATAAACATTTCTTTTTTAGTCAGAATCAAATTCTTTTAACTCTAGCTAATAATATCTAGAAAAATAAAGAATTTCTAATATAAAGAACTACATATTATAAAAGTTTGTTTCATGATGAATCTTATAACATAATTTAGATATGATAAAATACTATAAATTCATCATTATTAATGACCGAAGTAAAAGAAGTTTGATTTTTATCAATCCTATAAATATTTATATTTTGAGATGGAGTATTGTTGTAATCTTAGTACTCCTACTAGCTACTTCTAGTTGGAATTTTTTATTAGATGGAACTGTCAAAAGTCTCCAACCAGACTAAGAGCCCCGGCTTATATATTAAAAAACTTTACAAAAATACAAAAATAAATCAGTCATTTTTAAAGTATTTATAATAATGGATTATTTCACAATAAAGTAATAATATTTTAAAAATTATTTCAAATAAAATGAATTATCAAAGGTATATGTTTGAAAATTCAAAATAAAACTTAAACCCGCTTTGGAGTGCAGAAAATTTATATTTTTTTTATATTTTTACTGTAAAATTGAATTAATTCATATAACTTTCTATTGTTTCTGTGAAATTCTTAAGCGCGAGAGGAGCCCTTGGTTTGGGGACGGAGGGAGGAGCTGATTTCTGCTTCTGAGACAACGGACAGGATTCTCCAAGCTGCAGAAGCAAGAAAATACACCCGGTTCATTTTTGCATTTTTTAAGCCTGCACCCGGTTGAAGTGTTCAACTAAAAAGCGAAGAACCAAGGTAGACGTCGCTTGTTGAGCTTTTCTGTGTCCGGCCCTCCTCCGTCGGCCTCCCCGTGCGCCCCCTTCGCCGTCGCCGTCGCCGCACCTCTCTTCTCCGTCTCTGCCGCTGCCCCCGCTCGAGCTCCGCCCCCACCGCTACGAAGTCTTCCCCTTCGGCATCGCCGCCGCTGCTCTGGCCCCACCACGACGACCCCCTCCACGACCTCCTCCCCCTCGCGGTCCCCGCCCCCCTCCTCGCCGCGGCTACTCCGGGCCGAGCCGTCTTCGCCCTCCTCCCCGAGCTCTGCCCCCACTGCAACACATGTACCACTAAAGAGTTGGTTTGAGTCCCCGCCCCGCTCCGAGCCTCCCGCCCCGAGCCGACCGTCTACGCGCCCCATCCCGATCCGTGCCGCCACCCCGCCTCGCGCACCACCACGATCCGCTCTTCCCCGCGCACCCACTCGAGGTAAAACAGGTAGGGCGGCCGCCCTACCTTGCCCTATTCGTAGATCCGCCTCTGGTTCAGTGTAGGGAGGGGAGCCGGAAATGTTCTACTCGCAGTTCATCTTGGCCAAAAAGGGGCCTCTCGGGACCATATGGATTGCAGCACACTTGGAGCGGAAGCTGCGCAAGAACCAGGTGGCAGACACAGACATCGGAGTCTCTGTAGGTGTGTGGGTTTTGCTGTTCTTGCTGATTTTTCTTTTCGATCTAGGTTTGCACTCTGCAATTAAGTTTCCACACACCAAACCCTAACCGGCTGTATGGTTCTGACTGGGTTCTGTTAATGCTTGTTAGTCCTGTAGTTATGCAAAATAAAAAGATGCTAGCTTTAGCTCATCTATGGCAGTACTAAACGTGCTAAGTAAAACTTCTCTAAGAGCCTTTTATAGATATTGGTGTAGGGCTAACTAGCTTCTAGCTGCTGCTGTAAAAACGAGTTGTAAAAATATCATATTTTCAAGTCGTCGATGAACTGTCCGTTTTATTTCCTGCTTCTTTATGATTGTCATGATGTAAAAATAATTGCTGTTTAGATTTGGCAATGTATTTAAGTCCGTATAGATGCCATGGCTTTAAATTATTGTTGTTTGCTAGGTTAAAAAAAAGCACCTAGTGTTTTCTCAAATATTTATGGTTCCTATACATCACTAGGACATTAAGATAGCTAAAAGGACGTCTGATTTTGCAATAAACTCTACTCTGACAATAAAATTTATGAAACGGTGGCTCTGAAGACCACCTTGATGTGTGAAGTGTTATCCATCTGTGACTGGAGTAACTTTCATTTAAAATTTAGTGTAACTGCTATCTATTAGCATCCATTGTTGTGCCAACGACCTGTGTTATTATTCTAGCTAGAATTCTGCAATACTGTTCACTATTGTACCAGAAGGAACGATAAATGGGTTTCTAAACTACTCTAGTTCCAATTTCAATACTAGTAGACATGGGCGAGGTAGCTCAAATCTAACTGTCTCAACGGCTTGTATTTGATCTAGGTTTTGCATCAATTAAATCTACACATGCTATGCTTGACCTGCTATAAAGTTGAAGTGTCATTTTGGAGATGTTAGTAGTTCTGTAGCTGTAAAAAACAAATAGAAAAGGCTAGCTCTATGTCATTTATTTTTTGCTATATTTTTCCCCTTACGTACAGCTTCGGGACTCGTTAGTGTACTTTTTTTTAGCGTTTTTAGTTAATGTCTAGCTCGTGTCTAGTTTCTGATGTTTAAGTGAGTCATAAATATATTATTTTTTCTTTAGCTGTCAACATGATCTTCCGTTTTAATTTGTACAGGTCTGTCAACTTCATGGTAGCATGATCACTGCTTTATAGATTTGTCAAGTTATTTAAGTCTGTGATTTAGTCTTTAGAGTTGGCCTTTCATAATGCTTTTTTTAATAGCATTTAAAAGCACCGAATTTTTATTTCTCTGCTTATTAGGACACTAAGAAAATGAGGAAGATATCTCATTTCATAATACTAGATTTCTTTGGTACTCCCTCCGTCTTGTATTACTTGTCACCCTAGGTTGGGGCACAAGAATTAAGGATGGGTGGAAAAGGTGGGATACACTGAAAACGAGAAGGCGAGAGATAGAGATGTATTGGGAATAGAGAAGGTATCCGGAAGCGAGGATGACAAGTAAATTGGGAAAACTTGGAAACTCCCAGATGACAAGTAATTTGGGGCGTAGGGAGTACAATAGAAGTAGTTCGTCACCACTATTACAGGTGGGCCTTGTCTAAACTTGTTTTGCTTTTAATGCTGATTTACATAGTCAAGGCATCTTGGTTTAGTAGCATAGTTCGATTAGACCGTGATTTATTTCGAGAATGACAGATACATGGAGAGCTAGTGATGTAAAAACGCTTGTGTAGCTTCTGATTTGATTGTGTGCTGATGCTTTTTAGGTGTGTTCTTTCATGTCATGGATTTTTATTACAGATGTTCAAAGCGCTACATGAAATGTTGGTCCTGTTTTAAATGAAGGCGCTGTAATGTTTTGTAATTCCTTGTTTGTAGAATATTGTGAACTTTGATATTGAGATGCAATTTCCTTGGACATATCTATCTAGCTCTGGGTTTCCCATACCAGGAAAACTTGATTTTGTTACTTCCCTACTATTTTCTTGTAGAGCTTGCCCTTTGGGCTAGTCTGGTCATGATTCAGAGGCAGCTGATAAATGACAGGAATTAAAGGAAACCTGTATGGTTTCACCTTAACATCATATTGAAGCAAGTTTTACAAGCATAGGATTGTTCCAGTGTGTCATACACGGGATTTTTTTTTTTGTCAACAGCACAATTTTGAAATTTATAACTTGTTAGCACTGCCCTTTGCTTACTTTGCTTAAGAAACCAAATGAGAGTCTGAAATCCATGAATGAAAGAGTCTTCATTTTGGCAGTTTGAAGAATTTCATAGAATCGGTGTTTGACCTAAAAATTCTTCCTGTTCTTATGGGTTGGCCATTGATGATCTCTATTCTTGCAGATTCAATTATATTCCCTGATGTTCCAATTGCACTTCGGTTGTCAAGCCACCTTATGTTAGGTGTGGTCAGAATCTATTCTCGGAAAGTCAACTATCTATTCCATGACTGCAGTGAAGCTTTGCTGAAGATAAAACAAGCCTTCAGGTCCACTGCCGTTGACCTACCCCCTGAGGAGTCAACTGCTCCTTTTCACTCTATAACACTGCCTGAGACATTCCATCTTGATGATTTTGAGCTACCCGAGGCTGCATTTCAAGGGTAAAGTTGTGGCCCCTTTTTCCAGAAGTTCATTATTTTTTAATGACTCTGTTGTCTGAGTGCTTCCACTATAATCCAGTGACATTGATCATCACGTAAGCACAAAAGAGCAGATCACCTTGCAAGACAACCCAGAGAAAACAGGATATTCAACATCCCAGTTTGGCCTAGACGGTTGGTCCTGTCTCTATGTGCATCTTGTGTCACTCAAATTTTGTATAGCATTTTAATCATATTTACCTTTGTTGTAATATACAGAAAGATTTGGTGATGGCAGTTCCTCACATATTGGTTTGGATTTGGAGGAGGTAAATATGAAGTTTTGTTTTGTTTTATTCACCCCTAGCACCCCTTAGTTTTTGCTGTTGCAAAGGTTGTTCATCGTCAGTATTTTTTGTTTTTCTTCTGGAACTAGATCTTCTACTTTGATTCTTAAAGAGACGGCATAAGAATCTTATTACTCTTTTTATATCAGTGTATCTCTTTCTTTTCTTTCTGTGTACTCCCTCTGTCCTCAATTACTTGTCATCCTAGAGATCATAAGTTTCCCCATTTACTTGTCACGCCTGCTTCCCAATACAAATTTCTTTATTCCCAATGCATCCCTAGATCTCTCTCCTCGTTTTCAGTACATCTCACCTTTTTCATCCTTCTTAATTCCCGTGTCCACACCTAGGATGACAAGTAAAAGGGGACGGAGGGAGTACATAACTAACCCCATTTATTTTGCTTTTTAAGTAATAGAAAATTGAACTGTGGAACTCCACAGTTTTGCAGAGAAAAGAATCAAACGGTAAATCTAGTAACTTACTGAACTTGAGATAATTTGACTTTTTGTATGTTGTAAGGCCATTTCTGTCTTGCTATTGTGCTACCAGCCTACCACTACCAGCCTACCATATATCCTTTAATACCCAATACAAGAACAGACTGACTTCAAAGTGCAAGAATCAAAACCTATAATTTCTCTCTAAACTGATTTTATTTGTTTGATCAGGAATTAATGCTAAACAAGGATCACTCCATCAATCTCAAATCTGATGATAGGTAAAATTTTGTCATGTCTTTTGAGTATTTTTTTTATTATGGTCTCCGATTATTGCTCTATATATTATCTTGTCTGTATGTGGCAATCTGTATTTTTATTCTCTTCCAAAGTTGACTTTTATTGCTCTACTGGAATGCTTATAAGTTATTCATGCTGCAAATTTACTAAATTAGAGTTGTAAAGTTGAATGACAGTCACAAAACTAGTTATCTTTGCATGTAATAGTTCATCTCTACTTCTCTAAAAGCAGCAGTTGGTGAGGTTCATATGCCTGCCGCTGGGCAATTTCCGCTGTTGGATCCTGATCCAACAGTTACGTGAGCCCTGAACGACAGGTCGGCCCCATGGCCCATCCCATGTTGACACATTGAAGAAAACAAAAGCGCTGTTGCTATCTAGACCTTCGACGGCGAGTGCTGGACACTGGTGCAGCTCCAATCTGCATGTAACGGTTTTTGAGGTGTCCAGGGAGAAGGCAGGAAGCAGGGGATCGGAGAGGGAGGGATTTGGAGTTCGATTTAATATGTGGTTAATTAATTAGAATTTTTGCCTATTTCGATTGTAGGACAACCAGAACATAAAAACCATAGGGAGATGAGAGTTCATACTAATACGATGTCAGCTATCACATGGTTACCTAGATACCATTAGGATTGATTGGACAATGATCAAAGAAAAAGTTTAGAAGTTTAAGGACTCGAAACTGTAGTTTTATTGAAACTTTATGGACTTAGAGGATACAACCGCAGAATGGACAGGTACTAACTTCCCTTTAATCAATATCGTTTTTGGAGAATAAAGTGCAAATATTAGATGATGAACCTACAATGATTCACCTCACCTTTTTCTCTTTTTGTTTTCATGAAATGAGCATCTGAATCCTTTAAGAATAATGACTATTGAGCTACAATTAGTAAAAAAACATTGACCATTTTAAAATGATGGATTTGAATTTTTTTCATTGTCCCCTTATTTTGTTCATGAATTTCATGCCCATTGTTGATTTGTGATGTTGCAGTATTTTGATGTGGTGCATTTAGACTTGCAATGGTCATTTAGGATATATAAACCAATTAATATGTTTGTGTAATGCTATGAATTAGTTGAGTTGTTTTATATTGAAACTAAGTTTTATTTTCAACAATCCAAGGAACGTTTATAAAACTAAAAGTTAGGTAATCTAAATAATATTGGTGTAAATAATTTTATTTATGTTGAACTTTTTCTATCTGTGGCAGCGCAGGGGCCTCGAACTAGTTTATGATTTATGAATTTGTTCCCATGACTTTCAGAATGTGGTGATGTGGCATTATTGTCTTTTAATTTGAATTTGAGTTATATTGCTTAGTTTTTTTTTTGTTTGCCACTCCCAGCATTATCATTCAAGGTCGACCTTCAGTTCCTTCAAATGATATGGACTTCGATGATAACCAAAGTAAAGATGAAATCACTGAAGGATACAGCAACATGGAAGATGGGCCTTCTAGTCAGGGAAAGCTAGGTCCACTGAACACAGGTGATCTAGGAGGGAACAATTTTCCTAATTGGAATGGTTACAATGTACAGACACCAGATTTGAACGATATGCTATTGCCCAGTGAGAGTGTTGCAGGGCATTCAGCTTCATATTATCAACCTAGCCCCTTCCCATGCGATGAACCTGCATCTCCAGAGTTTGTTAGTGCTCAGGCCCCAGCTACGCCTGGTTTAATGGAAGCAACAGTTCCTTCTAGAGTCCATGGAAGTCCTGTTCTGAGTCCACAGAGAAAGGCTTCACCGTCAAGGTCAAGCAATGATGAAACTACAAAGACTGATGCTTCCGGTGCTGCAGCTTCAGATTTTCACCATACTACTAATGCAAATGCCAGCGATACTGGTGCAGAGATGGCTGAACATGGACTGTCAGAACCTGTGCAAGTTGTGTCTTCTGCTGTTGTGCAGGACTCAAACTTGGAAGCTGCTGGTGATAAGTTGCCTCTCAGTACTGATGGTAAAGATGAATCCAGGGAAACAATAACTGCTAGAGCAGCCATGGAAAATATATCTTTGGCTGAAAATGGTTTAGAGCCATCCGTGATGGAGAACCCAGCACAGATTGATGAACCATCAGTTGACGCGGAAGGTAATCAATTGCTTCTAAACCTCACCCTTCCCCACCGCCCCCACCTCCATCTCCACATCATTTTTGCTGGCGAAGTTGTAGACTATCTAACATTTAAGCTGTATTTGATGCAGTGGATAATATGCATGCATCTGATGCAGTTGTACTAAGTACAGATTTCCAACAGCAAAACCAGGCAATGCAACAAGAAGGGGCGTCTAATGATAAACTAAATGAACAATCAACCTTAGAATTTGCTGAGCCTGAGAAAATGCTGTCGGCTCCAGAGACTGAATTCAATCAGGCAAATGATTTGGGGCAGGTAACTGCAGAAAAAGGGATCACTGAATCAGACGGAAGTAACAAAATAAGCAGTCTTACGAGCAGAAAAAGACACCTGGAAGAAAGCTTACCAGGACTAGAGAGTGAGACAACTGAAAGGTTGTCTAGCCGTGGTAAAAGGACTGCTGATTTTGTTCCTGATGACGATGATTTATTGGCATCTATTTTAGGTACAACTGATTCTCCATGTTATTGCTTTTCTGAATTTTACTGCATTACCTAATAACTTGACCTTATATTAGTCGGTCGAAGGAAGCCTGGATTGACGCTTGGTTCAACACCACCGCCTCCAAGGACATCATCATTGAAACGCCCACGGTTAGGATCAAAGATATCTACACTCAAGAGAAAAGTGCAACTGGATGATGCCATGGTTCTACATGCTGAGTACGTATATGCTTTATGTAGCCTTTAAAAAAGCTTGCTGCTATGAACATGACACATGTTATTTTTTTAATGCATCTCATTATATCAAATTATTACTGCAACTTTTCCTCTTTTGATGTTTACGTAGCCTTTTGTTAGTCTCTTGGCTTGTTTCATGTTGTATATGGCGGTAATGCCAGTCTTAAGCTTGTTTGAGAAATGAACTTTTGGCATCTACTTTGGTGCAGAATTGACTTCCCCCTTGGTGCTATTACCGTAAATTCGACATTCACACATTATTATGCATCTATTCTTATAGATTTTTTTTATATCATCACATTCACACATTACTATGCATCTATTCTTATAGATTTTTTTTATATCATCACGACAATCTATTTTGTAGTAGCTACTTATGCTTAGACGAGATGAGTATGCTAAAATTTGCTTAAATATTTGATTTTTGTATTTCATAGTCCTACATTTTCTGTTTACATTTTTGTATGCACTCACTGAATGTATCTCTAGAAACCAAGTTAGAATTTTGTCAAATTAAATTATAGCATGAGCTGACATGGTGCCTTGTCCAGTACTATACGGCAGCAGTTGATCAATACTGAGGATATACGACGCATTCGGAAAAAGGCACCATGTACTCGTTCTGAAATGTGGATCATAGAGAAAGGTTCGCTGGAAGATGATATATTCCTCGAGCCCATCTTTTCCTGTAAGTTGTCTAATACAGTGCTTTTAATTTTCTTCTCTCTTTTTCGGCCCACACACTAAATTGGAGAAAAATGGAAACATCATGATAGTCAAATTAATTTCCAAGCTGTATTGAGCCCTAAATATACACATGCACTTTTTTTTGTATCCCATTTAGGCCTGTCAGAGGAGCTTAACAACCTACACAACCGGACATATGAGATTGTGGAACTACAAATGCAACCAAACATGCCTGAAACTATTGCAGAAGATTGCAACAATGTCGGGACCTCCAGTGCCAAGAGTGTTGCTGGTACTGATGACCTACTTCACATACCAGAAGGAACACACTCAGATGTGTTGCAGCCAAAAACAAACGACACTGCTGGTGCTACGGCTGCTTTTGGTTTGGAAATATCTCCTGACAACCAGGTTAATGGTGTATCTAATAACTGTGTAGCTGATACTGTGTATCAAGGAGTTGCTGAACCTTTAGTTAATACTGAAAAAGAAGTACTAGCTGACAGAACAGATGCTCAAACTGATACATTGGACAGTGATCAGCTACAAGATGTTCCATCTGATATGCAGCGTTGCTCAGATGCAGAAGTGCCAACTTTAGATGTGGCTTGCTCTGCCCCAGATTGTGTACGAGCAGCAGACAACATGACTGGAGATTTGAATCATTTTGTTCGTGGTGATGTTAATGTGATTGAGAATAATGAAATTCCTACTTCTGAGATTTCGGGGGTGGAATGTAATCAAGATTTTGCTGGTATTGCTCAACAAACAGAGGGTGAGAACATTCTGTCTGCTGTGGGAGATAATTCTGGCTTGCAAGAAAACATGGGATCTCTAATAGATATGGATATGGTGCATGATGATGGACTGAAAGAATGCAATGTAAGTCCATGTAAATTACAATTTTTTGAAATATGTTTTGCTCATCTGCTAATCACTTACTGCAACATGGTTTTTGGGGCACTTTGAAATCTTGAATTGAGGTATTGCGCTGCTTTGCCCAGTTACATTAAGGCTATATAATAAATTTTATCATCTGTTTTTCTTTCCAGGATTTTGGAAGTGCAATTCATGGTGTTGATACAGGTAAACTTTTTGTCTGTGAAAAGCATATCATATGCCCTAATCTAATGTTTGTTCCTTGTATGTATAGAGATTTCATACTGGTAGCACCTTGTGCTTTGTTTGTCTGTTCTTGATTGTGTCTTACACAAAAAAAAAATTGTGCATGAGAATTCCACCTGCCATTCTACTGCCTGACTAGAATACAGGAAAAATTTTCGCATCAGTGATATTACTACGCGGGTCTTATCTTTTAACACTTAGTGTACTTTTTTCATGGTTTACCTTCTGTTTGTTCCAGATTTTCTGAACTATGATGATGATGGAGATTATGATGACGCAAATAATGATGCGCCAAATCCTGATGAATTCCAGTCTCTTGACAACAGTGGCTGGTCTTCTCGAACTAGGTATGGTTGAGCAGAATTTATTTCATTTATTTCAGTTATCAGCACTAAGATTTGGTCACCTGCACTTTCTTTGCAGGGGTGTTGCAAAATATCTCAAGACTTTATTCGACGAAGAATCTGGTCTGGGAAGAAAGAGCGTTGCTGTTGAACGTCTGTTAAATGGAAAGACTCGAAAGGAAGCATCAAGAATGTTCTTTGAGACTTTGGTATGCCACCTACTCGTCTGTTCAATAGCTTTGTCTTGGGGCTGAGCTGCTTGTTTAAGACCACGTCACCTAGTCTATTCTACTTTTCAATGATAATGTGCTCTGTTTCATTCACAGGTCCTGACGACAAAGGACTTCATTAACGTGGAGCAGTCCAAACCATTCGATTTTGTCAGCATAAAGCCAGGACCAAAGTTATTGAAGTCAGATTTCTAGGTTACTGCCCGCAAGCCTGGCGCGATATATCTTACCATGTCTGTTGTCACATGATCAACAAATTCTGAAGCAGCCTTCCATTTAGCCTCCATTTTCGTTGTGTCGTTATCCCCTCTAGCGTCTCCCTATGCTGTCTGTTTGCTATGGTTCAGTAGGGCCGTGTTATACCTTGGCTATTCATTGTATATATGTTTAGCTCCTGTAAAGTCTCGTGTTTTCTGATAGCATCAGCTCTAAGTTATCTGATATTGCTGTATGGTTTAGCGAGCTTTAGGAATTGTATCACTGATGTAGTTGTTGATTTATATCACTTGATTATCCCAAGTGACCATTTTTAGAATTCTTGTGCTAGAGCTTTTTTTCGTTGTTCAGTACAATGGCTCCATCTTTAAATTGAAAATGCTGTTTCTTTTATTTTACTAATGATAGTTCAGTATAAGAGATTTTTTTTATTTTACTAATAAACGTCCGACCCATAGATATGAGTACCAAACACCCCAAGTCGACAAGGTAAACGAGCTCCAAACACTAATAATCGTGGGCAGATTAGAAAGCTTCACGAGGGCTCACGTCGTCTCAGTATGGCGGAAAATTATAATGATATGTATCAAATTCATTCAAAATTAATCAACGTTCTATTTTTATTATAATAAAAGGTTGCTGGTTTGATTTTCTTTTATGATAAAAAGGGGGCATTGGTGGTGCCTCCAAAGTGTGACAAATTATTTTGCCAAATATTTGGTACAAAAATGATTGGGCTTTGATTATCTGGAAGACTGGATATTGGCTTACAATCGATGCTGGACGGTGGATCGTGTTAAACGTCATGGACTTCGCACCTCAAGCAGTGTCCACTTTGCGATCAGGCAGATGAAAACCATTGATCACCCCTAGCTTCCTGTGTCTCTGTAACACAATTTGGTTCCATCTATTTCGATGCGTCGTGGGGAAAGCATATGAAGCATGCAGTGGTTTGCTTTGGAATAGGATCAACTCCCTTCTTAGTGCTTGGAGCGTAGACAATACAGAACCAGCCTCGATGCACTTTTGTGCTACCCCCAGCTTCATAAAAGCTTTGATCATGGCTGCAGAATAGTGCGGCTCGTGGTTTGGCAGGAGCTCGAGGGTCATCCTTGACTGCCCACTCACCAAGATTCCAAAGGCAGGTGTTATGTTTTATCTTTATCTTTACTACAATAAAAAAGCAAGCTGGTGGTGACGGTCATACTCCCCCAACACTTTGTGCGGATTGGTGGCCGCTAAATCCTATCCCTGCGACAAACATATGAGCACGCTGCAAGTTCATATACGGGCGTGATGTCATGTAATATGTTATCCTATTTTCTTAATATAACCGAAACACACACCTTGTTTTTTCAAAAAAAAAAGGTGTTTGTGGTGCAATATGTTTCTTATCCTATTTTTCTTTCTTAATATAATAAATTGCAGTTCTCCAGCGTTTTTGAGAAAAAAAAAATAGATACAATACTTCATGCCATAACAGACCACACGAAACGAACGGAAACCTGGACACTGAACGATACGGTACGTATAATCAACATGCAGGCAAATTTCGATGCATGGCGCTTGTATGGAGAAGCTTAGGTATACAGTGGACAGTTCACAACATTTACAAAGAATAGACAAGACGGCGATCAAACATAACCAACCTCACATGAACCCATACATAATTTGCCCCCAAAAATTAGTGTTCCGTAAACATCAGCTCCCGGCAATTTACATAGTCATATCAGAAACGCCATCCGTCTCACCAATCTCTAATTCAGCAGCAGTCCGCTTCCTCGATTGCTGGGACCTGACAAATTCTTCAATCTGTGCCTTGAGCTCCGTATTTGGTATCAACATGTCTTGTGTGAGGTGAGAGCGGTTAAACGGATCCGTCTGTAAAACGGTTAGGCATGTGAAACTGTGTAACACTGAAAATATGCATCTACTCTATGGGGACAAATGAATTAAGAAATCGAAGCTTACAGAATCGCTTAGCAAATGCCTGATAATAACGGATCTATCTATTGTGACCTTTGATGATGGAAGTATTACAGGATCTTTCATCAAAGTGTACTGCAAAAATAAATCAGAGATTAGCAGAGGTCGACAGCAGATCGTGAGCTTCAAGAAGGCAAGATCCTCAGATTTAGAATATTCCAGACAAACAGTGTGGATAAGAGTAGGAATAAGTATCATGTATACGAGTAAGAATAAGATGAGTTGAATATAAAATTTATTCTGTCAATAGCTTGTCAACCTTTTTTCCTTTTTTGAAGCTTGTCAACCTTTAGGTCCCTTACTCATGAGAAAGGCAGAGTGCCTAGTGTCCTACCTACACTAGGCTATAACGTTTTACAAAGCACTAGACACTTGCTACTGCAGGATGCAAGGAGTCCTAGTTCGACAAAGATAAGCAGGATAAGTCAGCTGCAGTGTTGAGGCAGCTTGGTGGGCTGGAGTCTATGTAGATTACCATATAACATCCTAAACATACGATAGATGTAATTGCATATACTAGAAGTGATATAAAAGCTAAGTAAGCCAGTGAGTCAACTTAAGTGTAAAAATAATAGAACAGGAGCGGAATTATTGGTTCATATTTAATTAAGGTTACTCCCTCCATAAAAAAATAAGTTTACGTTTGGGTTCCATGTCATCTAGCTTTGACCAATATTTTTTTTGTAGATTTGGTTATCTTTAAAAACATGAGACTTGTACTTCTAAATTCATCATCAAAAATACTTTCAGAATATATCTATTTTATATTACTCCCTCCGCCCCAAAAAGCTAGTCGTTCTAGCATTCCATTGTTGTCCAGGAAAACTCGTCGCTCTAGAGGTAATAGAGCTAGTCCTGCTCACATGTCCCAACACTTCTGACGGAGCCAGTCCTGTCAGAGCTCTCTCGTCTCCCACACCTCATCCTCCCACCTGCTGAAATTTTGAATCATGCAGCGCCAGTGCTATTTTGTTTTTTGTTTACGTGTGTGTGCCAGAGCAGTGAAATTAGTAGGGGTATACAGGTCATTTTTCTTGAAGCTCATTTTTCTCCTCAGGCCTAAAATGACTAGCTTTTGGGGACGGAGGGAGCATTGAAATTGATCAAATCTATAGAAATCTTTAGTCAAAGGTAGATTGACTACACCTCTATGTAAACTTATTATGGGACAGAGGTAATAGGTTTTATGTTATTTAATAATCTAATGAAAGGAATAACCATCATTCGCTGCCAATCAACTGAATGACTATCAGATATCTACCATCCCATTTTCTAACATAGAGATATCTCTAGATGGCTGTGAAAAGAAGGTTAACACTTACCTGAATTGGATCAAGAAATTCATCTGGTATATCACCAAGGACAGCCTCAGCATCCAAGGCCTCAGCAGCAGCGGCTTTGACCTTACCAGCAAGCTGCATAAACTCCTGGATCATTTGAGGATCTCCACCAATCTTCCACAGAATATTAGCTGCACTGGTAAACAACTGAAAACAATATATAATTGTCAGGCCATAAATACAGAAGCAAGCAAACTCCAATGGGATCAAGAAAGCAGAAATTACCTGGTCATCGTAAGACCTGCCATCTTTCGAGATTGCAGCTGGGAAGATTCCATCCTTATCACCCCTTGAGATGTGGACATAGATTGTTGCAATCTACAATAGAAAAACTGTAAAGAAGATGCAGAGGAACTGCGCTATAATCGATAGAGGGAAAAAAGACTCGAAATAAGTTAAATTATCTTCAGCAGACCTGTTTCAATAGCTGCTTTGGCTTGAACTCATACTTCTCAGGATCCTTCACAGTCAGTGATTTCCTCTGGGGACCAGCAAGTTGTAAAAGGAAGTAATTAAGCATACTCGCCACTCTTTCCACCTGAATAAAAATGATTATCAAAATATTGAACAAATATGATTTTCTAATATTTAACTTATCAAGGATATTACAAAAAAAATATTCTGACAGGTGACAATTAGTAGTATCACCAACTGATCAGGTATGCTATAACAAAGTTCAATAATGACACAAAGCATCATAACATTTTGAAGGAAATATGGATTTGAGTTCATGAAATTACCATTTCAGGGATAAGGAAAGGTGCCGGGATTTGTTCTGAAGTGAATGCAAGCATCCCAACATCCTCATTGGCCAGTTTCATGTCAAATCGGACAATCTGGAATGCAAAAATACATCTTAAATCAGAAATTGAGCTGCCACAGGATTTGTAAACACTAGTCAACAATACTGACATTCTCCCACTGATGGAATACACGTAGCCTCTCCTCTCTTTCTTGAGGAGGTCTACGCTCCCATTCAAGAGTGTTGGCCATTTCAGCCTCTATTTCTTTCAGTTCAAGTATCTTGTTCAAGCTCTCATCAAGAAGATAGATGCTATCATTGATAAGGAAGTTCAGGAAATTTAAGTATATGCCCTTCTCCTCCTCTTTAGCTATCTGACACATTAAAATGTGCAAAAAACTAAATTAGTCGCAAAGAAACAGAGAAAATATGTGCTGGAACAATTACTAACTTGTCGCCATGCATTTCGATGACTGGGAACATCCCATAAATACTCCAGAAGCTCAGCAATGTTATGTCTGATATTAAATTTGTCAAAGAACTGCAGAAATTGGCAAGAATGTTATGATTTCAAATTAGAAACAATAGGCAGGGTTAAATAATAGAACTAACCAAGAAGCTCACCTGAGTATGGGAGCCAGTGAATTCAATATCCACATAAAGTTTTAGAAGATTTCTCACAAGGTAATAAAGACATAGTTGGTGCCCCTCGAATAGAGAGGCCGTATAATTCATGCCACTGTACAAATGATGTTATAAGGGCTTTAAGTACACTGTGCAATGTCGTATAATTTGATGTTGTAAGAGCTTTAAGTACGTAATCAACATTCAGAAATTATATATTACTGAGTACAGGAAATATGAACCTTTTTTGTGGCATCCAGCAATTCAAAACTTCAACCATTTTTGCTCTTAGGTAAGGATTTTTAATGTAAGAAGAGCTTGACATGAACATGATGATGAAATTGAGAAAGTCATCCTGTTACCATAAAAAGAAGACAGGTGGAATAAAAGTAAAAAAAAAAAAAGCCATATAACTAGCATCTGTGTACAGTAAAGCATTGCAAATTGGGTGATACTCACCAATGCAAAGCTTTCCAGAGCTTTTGGGATTCTAGAGGTTAGAACAAGTAAATCCATTGCATCATCAAGAAAATGCTCAGGAATGCACGAAAATTCCTTGGGGCATTGTGATGGTAAAGGCATCTTAAACCCACCAACTAGGTCTACTGACCACAGTATCATTAATCTGTAGAAAGATAACGCGCGTTGAAGAAATGCACCATCCTGATATATTAAAAGTTAAACTGTTAGTACAGTGCGCAATGCCCCAACGAATGGATTTATATTGTATAATGCCCCATCCTGATATGAAGTCTAGGGAAGTAAAGGCCCTTGGAGTTACAGGACTTCTTGAGAAAATTATCAGTAAACATATTTCATATGGAATGTACTATCACTTCATTTGAAATCGTGCGCCATTAGCAGTTCGTCCTCAATAGCCTGATCTAGAGAGGTTTGCGAATAGCAACTGAAGTAAAACATATCTTCAACAAATCCTCAAGATGATCAATATCCATTCAAGGAAATAAGACAAAATGACTAGAAACAGGCTGCTACAGAGGAAATAAGACGAAATGATTAGAAATAGGCTGCTAAGTATCGCAGGTGGAATGCACTCTCCAGGAGGGACATCTGTGGTGCTTAGTGGGATTTGTCAGCTTAAAAATTTTGCTGGAGCATCCCCTGATTAAGGGTGTGTTTTATATCTAGGTTGTGATCTTAACAAAGTCTAGCCATGCAATCTATTTTCTTTTGTCCTGTGGGTGGGTGGGAGTTTTCCCCTCATGGTCGATGTACTCTCTTTTATTTCTTCTATCAATGAAATGATGTGCAGTTCTCCTGCGCTGTTCAATAACAAAAAAAAGAGGCTGCTGCAGCCCCAAATTTAGGTCTAAGAATATTCACCCATCTGGAGCAAAATAAATAAGAAACATGCAGTAAAAGGGTCAGGATTTGCATACATACTCGCAATATTTGAGCTTCATAACAGAATTTTTCCTGTGATAAAATTTCAACCATCTTCTCCAAGCGGTTTATATCTTGCTCTAGCTGCGGGGAACCCCCAGCTTGATCTCTCATTGCTCTGTTTGATTCCAAGTCATCTTCATACCTAGCGTGTTGCTGAATTTGGATCAACATAAATAATGTTTTCATTAGAGTTGAATTCAAGGCTTTATTTAAACAAAAGTAAAAAAAAGGCATGCTGAAGATAGATTAGAAGCCTTTTTTTTGCTTGCATTGACACTATAGTCCTGTCCAAGAAATTGACCATGGAGAGTTGGAGACATTGAAAATGACCAGGCTACCGGTCACTATTTTCTTCCGTGCATGCATGCAAGTTAGCAATACAAAGTAAAACATGGACAAGCCTATTAAAAAAATTGGACCTATGTTTGCTGGATGGACAGGGGTGTGAAAGATGCTCAAAGTAGAAAAATAATCATAAATAATGTAAGAAGAAACAGAAGCAAAACAATGGAATGACAACTTCAAACCTGAGCAATATGTTTGAAGTCTGATAGAGCTTTCATCAGTCCCAGATTAAGTACTCTCGCAGTCATGAAGAAACATTCACAAATAAACGAGAAATTATTCTTTGAGGACCCAGATAGAGCCCGGCCTTTAGAAAGAAGAGAAGCCGTGCTATTTTTGCCAGAGCTTGTGGCTTCCTGTGATTCTACAAAGCGATCCTCTCTGCTAGAATGCTCCTTGTTTAAGCTCTCTATGAAGGATGAGACTTCTTCTGAAGAAGCATTTATTGCTGTCAAATCCCTACAGTTACAGTATATTGGTTACCAAAATAATGCACAGTATAAATTATTCTCAGAAATGAGCATCAACTATATGTAGTGACTTGTTATAAAGATACTCACTTGAAATTGATTCTGCGATTGCAGAACAGATAATTGACATCAATCTTGTTCTTCTTTGACTCGATGTTATCCAAAAATGGTTCACATAAACGGAGCATCACAGCACTAAGATTCACAAACATACCTGAACTCGCAGATTTTAAAGGGTCTACCTGTCGACAATACAGATACTTCACTATAGCATAATACAAAACGAGTAAATATAGACGTGGAAAAAAAACACTAGGCACAACCGTGCCTAAACGATTTATTAAGTGGTAGAATATCTAACAAAATAAGGTTAAAAGGGAAAAAGATAAAAGAACACAGAAAAGATTGGGCTGCCATTTATTGGACCGTGAAGCCCATCTGCTGGCCCATCAAGCCTTCTCCTACCCTAACGACCCCACACTCCACGAAGCAATGACTCTCTCCAGCCCTCAACCAAGCCACCACCCACAACTGTCTCCCTCCCTCACTCTCTGCGAACCAAGGGCCACGGCGGACACACAGAGCGGCAGCGGTCTAGGCGACAGCAGTGTCTCCTACGCCGGTGGTCCACACGAAGTGCTCTGGGAGGAAGCCATGAAAGCCCTAGCCATGCCATCTCCTGCCTCCGGATCAAATTCCGTTCTCACCCTACCTGCTTCTGGCCTTCGCCTTCGAAACACCAAAGTAGTGTCCGTGGGTAATATGTGCGATGACCCTGAAGCGGAGCATTGCTGTCATGCTCAGTGCTTAAACGCGCTGAAGCCGACGCGTAACGCTTTATTCATGGAAATATAGTTCATTAACAGAGCTTTTTACAGCTTTATTATGAACAATGCCAAGTATTAAAAGCACACTTACATACATTGCACATTTTAGAATATCAAAAACGTATACAGGTATGATTTTTCTTGAGGTTGATTCTGATGACATTATCAGGGGATGCAAATGTATCCAGAGCTCATGAATGGAAATTTCTTACCCATTATATTAGTTTCTACGGGTATTAGACATTAAAGTCACATTTAGAAAGCACCATATTGTTCTGATTTTAGTACCAGCTAGGAACTGTAAAAATCAAAATTATCCAATCACACTAAATTATGCACTGCAACACCATGTACCACTAAAGAGTTAGTTTGATACACTATTATAAACGCATTCAAATGATGTCAGATAATTTGCATTCAATGTATATTGTAGCCTGTATGCGTTTATATGAAAAGATGTTACAACAAAAGAAAAAAAAATTGATCTAGCAACACCACTAAATGTGGTGGCCAGTTAAATATTATCAATTACCTGCATGCCTGATCTGGCCGCGTTTTTATTGATCAGTTCTGCAATATAGTCAAGAACCTTTTCTCGAGTATCCAAGTTCTTAAGGAGGATTAAAAAGACATCCTTAAGGCCATCGTACAAGCCATTCATAACACTCTTGATTGTTGCGAAAGATGATAATAAATCTGCTGGACGGCGTGAAGATGCCTCTGAGAAGCACTGTTGCCTGACCAAAAGTTAAAAATGAAAGAAACATAAGATTGCCTGATTGTATTCACAACACAAAAATAGAATTATACTAGAATAATAAGCTTTGATTCGAAACATCCAGTATGGAAATAGTTGAAACACAGCAAATTTGATACCCCAAAATCATAATGTCACTGAAATTTAATTAACCAAGAAAAGAACTAAATGATGTGAATTTGTCTAGTGTCACTAAAGCATAGATGATAGAATTCTTGGAATGGGTGTTTAGAAGTTAGACAACACGTTAAATTTAGTAACTGAATCCAACAATAAAGGCCATACTGGGTACGAAGAAAGATTAACATTCTTGCCTGAGCATTTTAACCTATAAAAGCAAAAGCTATTTTTTTGGCCCATTCTTAGGGCTAGTGGTGTGCATCCACACTGCAACTCTGTCCACAGCTTACTGAGGCATTGAACTCGGTAAAGGACAAAATGTTTGAAGCTAAGCATGGTTACAATTCAGAACCAACATATCTATGTTGACTACTGCCCAAAATTGAACTTCAAACGAAACTAGTAGCAAGATTGCTAAACTTGCTCAACATTGATTTCCTCTAATCTCCAAGCAATATTTATCCAAATGGAAGCTTTGGATTTGTAAACAAACAATAAGCAGTAATTGAAACGAACAACCAACAGCAAGAGAAAGAGCACTCACCCTACGTCGGGATTGCTTGCAAACTCTCGGTCCCGGATGGCGCTGATGTGGAAGAAGGCCCCAAGCACGCTGGAGAGCTCCATAACTCTCCCTTCTCCAATAAGCATGATCTGATCCCTTGGTATCCATTTGGGATGGTTCACAAGAGCCCTGGCACAGTTGGGGATCCCAACCAGCCGCCTCAATACCCTCAGGGGCCGCTGGAAGTCACCCAGCGCCGACACCTTGTGAACACTCTGTCTAAGCTGCTCGTACAGCTCCACCATTGCCAGCTCAATGGTCTCATAATCTGCGTTGGCTAACAATTCATCTATGAAGCCCGGAGGCGGTGACGCACCGGGGGCCGGGGTGGGGTCTAGCGGATCGGCTGCGTCGGCGAGGAGGAAGACGAGGAGCTCAGCAGCGGGTTGGGGCGTGTTGGGGGGCGAGGGGAATGTGTCGGGGTTACCCGCGACTATGCGCGCGTATGACAGGATGAGCCCCCGGAGGTGCGCGATGGACTCTGCGAGGCGTGCCCGGAGCGCTGCGTCACGGATGTTGGAGATCTTGTGCGCCTCGTCGGCGGCGCGCCCGAAGGCAGCGACGAGGAAGGTGAAGGGCGAGTGTGACCCGAGCGGCGGGTCCGGGAGGGAAAGGCGGTCGATAAGGAGCCGCTCGGCGGTGTCGCGCAGCGCGAGGAGCGGGCGCGACTCGGAGAGGAGCTCGGCGGCGGTGAGCTCGAGGTAGGCGACGGCGGGGCTGGGGTTGACCGGGGGCGTGAGCGAGACGAGGAGGATCTTTCGGAGGATGATGTCCTCCACCTCGTCAGGCGTGCGCTGCGGCCGCGCCGGTGACGGGGAGGCCATCGACGGCGGCGGCGGCTTCGATTTCGCAGCCCTCGACGACTGAGGATTTGGACCTGGGGAATCGCGTGTGGGCTGTTAGGGGAGGCGAGCAAGGGCTTTGCTGCGGCTTCCGGCTTTCCAATTTGTTGTACTGCTGCGCCGTACAAATCCCGTTCCTTTTTTTCTCTCAACCAAACAAATTTCACATTAATTTTATAAGAATTTTACAGCAATTTTATATAAATTTTACAGAAAAAATATAAAATGAGAAAAAAATTCACATTCCAAACGGTGCCTTAGATTAGATTAGAAAACTCATACACGGCAACAGGTTTTTTACCTATCGAGCTCATTGAATTATTTGTGTGGATCATAGATAATTTAGTTTCATGCTTTACGTTGACATAAGCAATTGAAATTCCAATTTATATAAAAGAGAAAAAAGTAAATCCAAAATTTTTAGCCTAATTTTAATATGCTTACCGTAATCTGCCAAATGTATTTTTATATTTCCTTCATTTTTAAATTGATATCACCATTCGTCTTATTTAAATTTTTTGATAAATATCATATATTTTATTATAATTTGATTTATCATTATAGTTATTTGAATCACAACTTTGAATGTGTAAAATTTTACACATTGAATAATTCTTTTTTAAATAAAATAAATAGTCAAAGTTAATTTTAAAAGTCAATGACGACATCAATAACAGAGCGATATAAGAGTGAGATTCCCTGCTCCATCCTTCCCAATTTAAGCGTCGTTTTAGCTCTGCGCATGAGAATTAAAAGAAGTGAGATGTGCTGAAAATGAGGAGGAAAAAGATAGAGATAAAGATGTATTGAAAAAAGAGAAATGTGTATTGAGAAGCGAAAATGATAGTTAATTTAGAATAATTAGAGGAGGCCAAAGTGACAAATAAAATGAGGCGGATGGAGTATTTTTTTTTGGTGCTACTATTGATATACATATCTTTGTATTTTCTATGCTAAGGAATTATATTAAATATTTATATTGAGTCTATTATTGGTTAAAGAAACCATTGAAACAAATCCTTTGCGTTGCCGAGCTATTGTCACTGGACAACAATGAGATAATCGCTGCACTTACGCGACAGTGGATCGAACGATTTACTCAATAAATCGGAAAAGGATTTCTCTATTTGGTGCAGAAGAACGAGTGCTTTACTTGGCAAAATACCAAAAGGAAAAGATAATAAAGAAGTAGTAGATGAAAAACTGAACGAGATGTACTATTGATCATGTCCCTTCTAGCAAACAGATTCCTATTTATAGAGAGAGAGAGCGTCACGGATCACGCCTATCACAAACTTAAATCAACTCCTAATCTATAACAAACTCAAAGTTAGAGTCTTGTTTGGAACCAGCGTGGATTTTTTGCCCTGTTTGGATCCAACCAATTTCTAAGAAACTACCAAAAGACATCCAAATGGTGTAGTTTTTTGTCTCAGTTTATATAAACTAATTTCCCAATTTCTTAGAAAGCAGGGACCTGATTCATCCTAGATTCTTCTGGTTTCTTTTAACAAAAACATACTACCCTTCAACAAACTCAGAATAAAGAAAACAAGCGGGTTCCAAACGGGCCCTAAAACTGGTTTATAGACTTAGTTTCTATAAATTGGTTTATTAAAAAAAATTAGATGGTGGTGTTTGAAAGCAAGTTTATAGAAACTGATTTCTAGTCTTTTTCTTAGGCCTGTTTGGATCCAACTAGTTTGAAACCTGTTTTTAGAAACTGAAGTACCTCCAAACATGGTAATTTTTGCTTTGGTTTATAGAAACCAGTTTCCCACTTTCTTAGAAACCAAGAATCCCGTCCATTCTAGATTCTTTAGAGTAGTTTTTGCTTTGGTTTGTAGAAACCAATTTCCCACTTTCTTAGAAACCAAGAATCTGGTCCATTCTAGATTCTTTGGAGTAGTTTTTGCTTTGGTTTATAGAAACTAGTTTCCCACTTTCTTAGAAACCAAGAATCCGATCCATCCTACATTCTTCTGGTTTCTTTTAACCAAAAAATGTACAACCCTTCAATAAACTCAGATATTTAAAATAAAATATCGGCAAAGATGTCATTAGAGAGAAAAAGAAGTTTTTATAAACTGGCTTCCTAACCACCACCTAATTTTTCTTCATAACCTAGTTTATAGAAACTATATATATAAACCAGTTTTTAAGAAACTACATTGATTTCAAACACGGCCTTCATAATGCATCTTTGTGCATCCTTTATTTTAAATATCTGAGTTTGTTGAAGAGTAGCATGTCTTTTGGTAAAAGAAACTACAAGAATCTAGGATGGATCAGATTCTTGCTTTCTAAGAAACTGGAGAACTAGTTTACATAAACCGAGGCACAAATTACCTCGTTCGGAGGCCTTTTGGTTTCTAAAAGTTGGTTTCTTAGAAAGTACTCCCTCGGTCCCAATCACTTGTCATCCTAGAGTTCACAAGTTTTTTCCTTTTACTTGTTATTTTTGCTTCCCAATACATCTTTCTCTATTCCCAATACATCTCTATCTCTATCTCTCTTTCTCATTTTTAGTGCATCCCACATTTTTCACTATACTTAATCCACGTGCCCACACCTCAATGACAAGTAAAAGAGGACAGAGAGAGTAGTTGGGACGTGGACATCATATCTCCTTATGAGTACTTCCATGACAACATTTTCACGGGCAAGATTTGACTGTTGAACAGCACCAACTTGTAATGGATGCCATAACTTCATACGAACTCCGATTTGGACTGCTGGAAAGCTCCTCATGTATACTTTCAAACAGGTTTAGCTCCATCTTCATACGACATCGGTACCAATGCCAATCATAATTTTATATAGAAGATGTTGTGTCATTCTAACTTGAGTCATTGGCCCGTATATCAAGTAGAGGCCATTAGAGGTGTATCCTAGAGTTTGATGATGACCCTAGCACCCCTCGACATCTTTCACCCTATTTAAAGTTCACAGCCGCCACCATGAACACTTGAGTTTTCTTTTGTCATAGTTTAGTTTTTGTGCAAAATTTCTGGTATTCAGTTGTGTCCAAGATCACCTATTAGACAGCTTTTATGAACACCACATTTAAGATATTTCAGTTTGCCATATTTTGTTCTTGCTTGTTTTTCCATTGTTTGCATGAATTAAACCTTGTGTTTAGGTTGATTGTTGGCATCCATGAAGTTGACATAATATTGGCCAATGATTAATTTATACTAAGTCAGATAGTATTTTGAAAGCGCACGAAATTACCATTATGGCATTTCACCCAGGAGTATTCTAAAGTATCGTATTTATTATAAAGGAAGGCATATGCATTATTTAGGGACAAAAAATTATTCTTATGACTAATCAAAGCAGTACTCCTCATATTGAAATAACTAAATCTAAATAAGAGTAAGCATTTATGAATATAATAGTGGACACACACCTCGGATCACTACTTTACCCTACAACTGAATGCTGGGCATATGGACAAGCCGAGCTCCTATTGTATTCTCTAAATTAGTCTTATAAATATACACAGTATCTAGTCTAAACATGTTTTAAGATTTAATTCTAGAGGCACCCAAACACTACTGGAGTGATACTTTCGAACTTGGTTTAATAAGTCAAAGTGCAACATCTTTAACAGGCGCTACGTCATACCTGAACGTGAAGAATTTCAATAGACGGACAGGGTTGTCACTACCTACCCCCTATCTCTACAGACCGTGGGGTATACTCGCATTCAATGAAGATGAATAACCCGGACACCATATCCATATCACTCAACTATACTTTAATCCTCCTAGGCAGCCAGATCTAAGACTAAAGCATACTATTAGCATATTGAACCTATGTCATAGCATAAACGCCTAAACATGCATTGACTAATATGACAAGTAGACTCTACTTAGCATAATTATATCTAGGCCTATGAACAAATACATCAAACATGAACAATTTGCCCATAAATATAAATACAAATATACTAAGGGAGACACAATAAAAAGGAACTATATCTTTATTCATGGTCAAAGTCGACCGACCGGGCTATTGAGCCCCTCGGGCCCATCTTCGGGTGGAGTCCTCCCTGTGGGTCTTTTGCATGATTTCTCCAAAGATCTTTTGGAATATTCTTTCTATCTTCGGAGGTTGACTTGTTGCCACATGGCTCAGTTTGATTCGTCGATTTTGGGCCATTTCCTTACTTCCTAAAGTTGGTTTTCATCTGCATACATATTTTCTCCACGTACAGGTGGAACTACATTATATGAAATAATATGTGTACAAGTAATGCTAAGTCTTAATTTATTTTTTGAGATTTATTGTGGTATAAATGATAATTAAGGACAGCTAACATATTTTCTACTATTGCTAAAGTGCACACAGCATGTTCGTTTGTAGTCAAATTATGAGGGTTGACTCCATCAAATTGATAATTATCATCTCACCGAAAGAATATGTACCTCAATTCTTATCAAGTGGTATCAGCTTTCAAGTTATTCGGTGAGATCTACTGCTCTCATTTGTACTTTTATTCATATTCGAAATAAAAACCACAAAAAAAAAGAATCTTGATTTGTTCCCATCGTCCTATACCTGTGAGATTGTGCATAATTCTTTTCGGTAATTTGCATTATTGAATTTATGATTGCATCGCCGTGTAGTGTTGCCGGTATCAGTGTCTAGTCTTTTAGAGTTTCGAGTTCTTGTTATGCACCTGTGTCACATTTGAATCTTCAAAACTAGCATAATCACCATTTCTATTTTTGTTGCCCTACATTGGTTATTTAATCCACGTCCTTGGATCAGATCTACAATAGAAGGAATAAACAATTGAGATCCGAGGTTGTTTGAAATACAGATTCGGGGAACAGATTTTGTTGCGGAAAAAACAACCATATCTTCGTGATCCGTTGTTTGCTTATTTGTAACTTTTTGCATAATCTAGAAAAATCTACATGTTATCTTTTCAACGGATTCACACTTGCCTTAAAATTCCATGGGAAGGTGTCATAGTCCCAAAAGAGATTAACATGTGCTATCTGTACTTTGTTGCTTCTATTTTCAGTCCTTCCAAAAAGAGAGAGAGAAAGAGTAGAAAAAAGTGAAAGAGAAAAGAAAGGTAAGGAAAAGAAAATAAAAGAAAAACAAGTTCTAGAAAAACGAAATAAAAGAATCGAGAAAAAGAGAGAGAAGAGGTGAGAGTTATAGTTGTAAGGATCAAGGATACCGATAAGAGGTTGAATCGGTGGACTTATAGGACTAAATTCGCTACGAACTTAAACAATGAGACTCAAACACAGCGGAAGCAATCCTATGCAATTCTATTCTAGTAGACCAAGACCCCTAACGATGCTAGTGATATAATAAGAACAACAAGCAAGCATCAGCACGATAGCCACCAAGAGGAATAAGAACAACATATCACTTTACTCAAACGGTAGTAAATACGGTACGTAAAGAGAGAGAGAGATAGAGTGCTCAGTGATTTTTTTTTAGGTCTTGGAAGGTAGACGCCTTCTCTTAATCCTCATTAAACCACTCCCGTCAGAGCCTTGGTTCATCCTGTTGTTCTCGGAACGATGCTCACAAGGGTACGCTTCACTCTCGGAGTGAAGTCACCGGCGGCCCGGCTATCGCACACAATACCCAAGTGTTAGAGCAAGCCTTTAAGGCTCAGGCGCTCTCTGTTGGTGTCCCTTTCGAGCGAGAGACCCGAAACCGTGTATAAACTTGGCGTCGTCTTCCACAATGTCCTTAAAAGCACGAAAACCGACTCTTAACTGGTTTAGGCTGCCCAAACTAAGAGTAATAGGTAAAAATCACTCTTCTCAAGACCCACAAGCTCTAAAAGTGTACGAATTCTCACTATCACTCTCCTACTAGCAAAAAGATCTCAAATCTTGTCTTGTGCTCTCTCTTGGTGGTGTCCCTTGGCCTCTCACAAGTTTTCTCCAGCAGTTTAGACCTCAGGCACACGCGAGAACATCTCACTCCACGGTTTAAATAGGCTCTAAGCCCAGAAACAACCGTTGGAACGTGATGTCATAAAGCTGACTGTTTTATGCAATCATCGGACTGTTTCGTGACCCTTTCCTCCAGCTGGTAGGGAAACAACCTCTCTAGAATCCATTCCAGACATCAGACTGTCCAGTGCATATCTTCACCGGACTGTCCGATGACTTTTACTTTTGGACTCCCAGAGACATCTTCTCCGGGTTTCGTCTTCAACATCACCAGACTGTTCGGTGACTGCTACATCGAACTGTCCGGTGACTTCTCTTCAGCAACTCTATAGAGCACCTCTCTCTGGACTCTGAAGTCCCAGCTCACCGGACTGTCCAGTGACTGCTTCTGCGACTAAACTGAAGTCTTCTTCTTCGGCTTCACTTCGACCTGCTTCCTCTACCATCATCAGTGCTTTCTGATTTAACCAAGAGCATTCATACCTCCTAACACTGATATGACCTGAGATAAATGATCCTACCCCTCTTAATAGTACCGACAGTCATATGGACTCTCTAGCTAATCCATAGCTTTGATCCTCCGACGCCCGAAAACTCCTCTTCTTGGGATCATCCTTGTCATCCATCGAGGAAGCCCACCATGTTGTTGAAAAATTAGCGGGGTGGAACGTACAATCACATCCGTTACCTATGGTATTCATTCAATCACCAAAATCTATTCATACCTTTTAGAGGACTTCAAAGGTCATGAAGCTAACAGTAGTTGCTGCTGTCCTGAACTTTTTGTATCATTTGTATGACTACCTTTATGTCTAGGCTCGCGTCTCTAGCAGAGTTTAGCCTAAGACAAGCATTGTACCATTGTTGAACACTTATTCAATATTGCATTTGCTGATTTGATTGCGCTAATCCTTGCTACAAATTAAAACTGTCCTAGCTCTATAGAGATCTATAGAAAATAGAGTTTTGTGTCCCTTGTAATTGCGCCACCAATCTTCACTGGTTGACATCGCTGGTTGCAAGTCACCCCTGCTAGTTTGGTAAGAACATGTAAGAACTTGAGCCGGCTTGAGAGAAGCAGAGTTCAACACAACCCAATTTTTGTGAAATTGTTTTGGTTTTGCTAAGTTGGTGGCTTACAATCCCACCAAAATGCGTAGACACTTCAACATGAGGTAAATGATGATATTTTTCCATATAGTCAGTTCATCAATACCTTCTTTTGCTGAGAAATTAATCCTCAAAAATTGACCCTCATGCATATATTGATTGGGAGCTAATCGTGCATAAATAATTTGATGAATATAATTTATCCAAGAAAGAAAAGATTTATGCTGCCTTTAATATTTTGACTGAAAGTGCTTTGCTTGAATGGAAATATATTTGTAAGCACAATAAAGTTCCAAAATCTTGGCAAGACTTTAAACGTCATTTTAGAGATGGTTTCATTTCTTCTGTATATTATGTTGATAAATTACTTGATAAATTAGACAACTTGAAGCATGATAATATGGCTATTAAAGAATACTTTCATGACTTTAATATTTGCGTCATGTTTGGTGGCTTAGATGAATGCTGGGAAGGTACAATGAGTAAGTTTATGAAAGGTCTTAAGTCTGATATCCAAATTTTGCTCATCTCTAAAATCAATCTCTCATTTGTTTTTACTTGCTTGTACAGCTTAGAATCAATTTTTTTTCATCTAAAGATATATGCGTCATATATTTGTGGAATGTATTGCTGATATACCTTTATCATAAGGTGAATGCGATAAAAAGAGTTATGTGACACTTTATCTCTTATTACAATAACACAACTAGAAAGAGAACACTCTTCTATTTCTTGTCCTATGCCTAACATCTTGCAGGAGAGTGATAAGAAGTCCGAAGGGGATGTTGAGCTACTTGACAAAATAAAAGATACGGAAAATGATGCTTATGGACGCCTATTACATTTGAGAAGAGTAAGAAAAATGAAATACATTGTGAGTCCCTCACCACATTTAGATACTCTCATGCTGCTTGTACTG
The DNA here is from genome assembly GCA_001602315.1 of Zoysia pacifica. Lineage (NCBI taxonomy): Eukaryota > Viridiplantae > Streptophyta > Magnoliopsida > Poales > Poaceae > Zoysia > Zoysia pacifica. The sequence goes on along the minus strand of BCLH01000005.1, from coordinate 415,896 downwards.
AATTGCAATTGTCCATTGTTCATACTAGTATTTTTGAATGCTTAGTTGAGCATTCAATGATTATGCTTTGTTTTGTAATGCACATTTATCCTATGATTGTAACAAGTTGTGTGACACAAGTTTCATTAATCCCAAAAACACAACTAGTGCATGATGTTCAAATTGTTGCTGTTGAGTACACACATGTTGAGGATAGACATTTTTATTGCAGAGATATTAACGGGAAAAAGTTGGAGCTCATATCTTCGTTAACTAATTTAGGTTATATTGAATTTGATGTTCTTTGTAACCTGAATTACAGTTTTGAAATGGACAATCATAATCAAATAATGACATGCACTAACACTAACCATTCATTGCAAAGTTTCTCTAGTTTTGTATTCTATCAACAGGAGCAGCTCATGAATTAGGATATCTTTTTGTTGCGGTCTAGCTACGTGTTCAATATACCACTCATCCCAATATGACAAAAAGTAACCACAAGATCAAGTCGTGGATGGCATGCCATAAAGAAGGGGAGAATCATGAGATCTTATATGACCTTGACCAGCAGCAGGACTACATCAAAATGCCCTTGTAGCCTCTACCTTTCTAGATTTCTAGAGGGTACTGCAGGGTGGCAGGTTTTCAATCTGAACTTAGGTCGAGGACGACTATAAATCAAGTGGGAGGAGTGGTTTGCAGTCTGAATTTTAGTCAAGGATGACTCTAAATCAAGTTAAAGAGGATGATCTGGACATCATACCTTCTAATGAGGACTTTTATGGTAATATTCTCGCGGGCAGGATTTTGACTGTTGAATAGCACCAACTTGTAAAGGTTGCCATGACTTCATACGAATTTTGATTTAGACGTGCAAGTACTTGCTGAAAAGCTCCACATGTCTACTTTCAAACATATTTAGTCCCACCTTCATACGACATCAGAGTAAGTGGTAATCATCATTTTAATATGAAAGATGTAATCATCATTTTAATATGAAAGATGTTGCATCACTCTAACTTAGGTCGTTAACCCATGTATCAAGTAGAGGTTATTAGGGGCGTGATCTAGGATTTGAGGATGATTCTAACACCCCTTGGATGTCCTCCACCCTATTTAAAGGGCCCAGTCACCACCAGGAACACTTGAGTTTTTTTTGTCATAGTTTAGCTTTTGTGCAAACTTTTTTATCTTCAGTTGTGTCCAACAACCACCTATTAGACAACTTTTAAGAACCCCACATTTGAGAGATTTCATTTTTTCACATCTTGTTCTTGCTTTTTTTTGATTGCTTGCAGAAATTGAACCTCGTATTCAGGTTGATCTAGTTGTTCCAGTGAGGTCAATAACTATTCAAAGTTGGTTCTACAATTGCTAAGGTGCATATGACCTGTTTGTTTGTAGTCGAATCGTGAGAGTCGACTCCACCAAATTGATAGTTATTATATTATTAAAAGATCAGGTACCTCAAGTCCTATCAGGTTGGATCCAAACAAGGCCTTAATCTCCCAGCTTGTACGTATCTACTCCCTAGGTGCCTTCACTCCAAGCTCCAGGACCGCATGGTCATTATTTGCTGCTGGACATTACCTAATGTCATTGCTTCCAATCCTAAAAAAAGTACTGAGCCCACCAAAAATGATCGAATGATCATGAAGATTACCGAATCCGCTAGAAATTACTCAATGCTCCTGCCTCGATTTTGAAGATTACTCAGCTCATTAAAAGTTACTGAATGCTCTTGTTTTTGACGACCCCTCTTGGTATAGCTGGATCTCTTGTTCATGGTTCATGAAATCATCAAACCTGCTAGATATGATTTCAAACCTGCTAGATATAACTGAATATTGTAATTACCAATTTTTACTATCAATGCCTTGCTTTAAGTAAGATGCTAATCTTTTGGCCTGATCACAAGCAAATGATGAACAGATGCTGTTGTGGTAATCCCATGAAAGTACCTTCATCAGTATGTGCATCCTCTAAGCACCAAGACCAAGTTCGAGAATAGAATCTTCATCCCTTTATAAGCTTGTATCATCCCCTCCTAAGCTCCGTTGGCATCATGCTCGTGGAGTGAAATAGCCCTCGGTGCGGTGCAAAAGCTCACGGTTTATCTTGTGTAGAATATTGTCATCGTTGGGAAAGTTCCACGCAAATGGTGCCCTGCTCATGACTATTTTGTTGAAGTCCATCATGGAATGGATCTGCAGATGCTACTTTGGAGATGATCTCAAGCTATATAGTGCAGGTCGTGGCCAACTATTCGGAGTTGAATATAATCGTGGGTGGTTGTCTCAATCCATATGCAGTCTCGAGGAAGGTCTTATCCAAGCAGATCTTGTCAATAGAATGGAGGGCCAATATGCTAATATGAACTAAGGGATAAGAAGATGAAGCATGATGTTATTATTATGCATCAGTTCAAATCTTTGAACTAAAAAAATTGGAACCACAGCTGGAACACTTTGCTTGCATGGTGGATATACTTGGGCATTATAAGGGGCCACAAGAAGCTTTGAAATTTATCATCAACATACCATTTGAAGCAGATACTTGGGCATTATAAGTGGCCAAGCTTGCTGCTAGCAACATTTTTTGATCAGATCAAAATGATTCTTCAGTTTACATGTTCCTCTCAAACGTCACCTCTTCAGTTTTGACAGAATTGTTATTATTCTGAAGTTTATGAAAAACATAGATTGATCTTAGCAGTACAACAAAAATGACATTTTATGTTAGTTATAGATCCTAACTTCCTGAGCAACAATAGGTGGCCATTTTAGAAAGACTTAACTGACAAGCTTGAAAGGCATTATTGAAATGAATCCATATTTGATTACTTTAATAGAATTCCAACGATGAAATTGGAATCAAGTCATACTCCTTTTTATGCAAAGTATTTTTTTAAGAATGATAGTATTATAATTCTGAACTTACATCCCACTGTAAGTTTCATGATCAAAAGTGCATGAATACCTCAAAGATGTGAATGATTTTGGTTATTAAATGACAACCATGAAGTAGCTCGTTGGATGTAGGATCATTAACATACTTCTTCATCTCTATGAGTTGGATTCCTCATGTATGATCAACGCCTCCGTGGAGCTTCAAGGTTGAGGATGGTCCAAGGTTAAGAATTGATAGAGCCCTTGTAGCTCAGTTCTTAGACCTTGAGTTTATAGGAAAATCGGTACTATTAAGGGCTGTCGGATCACTCATCTTGGTTTTACAAATTTTAAGAGTATAAACACTCTAAGCTTTCTGAGGCACTTTGATATGAGGATGCTTGAGGATGGAAGAGTTGCAGCTGGGAATAAGGTGATCTTAAAGAATCCAAGGTTCAGTGCATAGAAGGTCACCGAACAGTCCGATGGTAGCACCGGACAGTCTAGTGAGTGGTCAGTTCAGAGTCCAGAGAAGCTAAAGTTTGCTTGAAGAAGCAAAGGAGGTTATCGGATAGTCCGATGAATGGCACTAGATAATCCAGTGAGTGCGAAAGTCTGAAGTCCAGAGATTATTTCTGCAGCTAGTAGCGAAGAGTCACCGGATAGTCCGGTGCTGTCAGAGACCGAATAATTTGATGATCTAAGAGATGAAGTTCAGATAAGTTTTCTCTGGTTGTCTTAAAAAAAGGAAGTCACCAGACAGTCCGATGTTATATGGAATGGGCTTCAGAGAAGATGTTTTCAACCCGAGGAGGAAACAACAGCCACTGGAAAGTGTCACTGGATAGTTCGGTGACTACAAAAAGCAAGCTTTTTGCGGGCAGTTTCCAAAGGTCATTTCAGGGCTTATAGCCTATGTAAAATGTTGGGGGAGCTATTGTGGAGGTTACCTGCGGCCAGAAGAGTTTGAGGACGACTTGTGATAGTCAAAGGTTACCAAGAAAAGCACAGTGAATTATTTAAAGAGATCTTGAGTGCTTGTGAGAAGTAGCAAAGAGCATCCATTCATTCTAAGAGCTTGTGAGGCTTAGAGGGGTATCTTAGACTTATTACTCTTGGTCTGTGGCATCCTAGACCAATTAGGCATTGCTGTCTGAGCTTCCGAGAAGATTGTGAAAGACGACATTAGTCTGTATGTGGTTTTGGGTCCCCTCGCTAGAAAGGGACACCAAAACAGAACGTCCAACCCTTGGCTTTCTTTTGTGTTCAGGCATTGTTCGCTATAGCCGGGATCACTGGTACTCCGACGCGAGTGGTCTAACGAGGATAAGGGAAATGCGCCATCATTCAGAGACTTTCAAAAAAATCACTAAGCATTTCTTTGTCTCTAGTCCTTACTTTCCGCTATTATCTTCATGATCATTGAAGTCCCTCAAAGGTATTAATAATTTTGGTGATTGAATAAAAACCTTGAACTAACTCATGGGATATAGGTTTATCAACACTATTCTCTACTTCTACGAGTTGTCTGCTTCAAGGTTGCTTGGTGCTCCAGTGGTTTTCCAAGGGTGAAGCTTGATCAAGGCTAAGGATTTTTTAGAAGCCTTTTGTGGCTTTATTTTGGCTTTGAGTCAAAAGAAAAGCTGGTACTATTAAGAGGGGTCGGGTCATTCTTCTCGATTTTACAAGTGTTAGGGTCTATAGATGCTTTAGACTTTTTGAGGTACTTGAGTGATCGAAGGCAGCCTTGAAGATATCAAGAGTTGCAGCGAGAAGCAAGCAGATCTCGAAGCTGTTAAGTTTTAGAATCAAAAGAGTTATCAGACAGTCCGACGATATCACCGGATAGTACGATGATGGTTGAAGGTAGAAGTCCAAAGAATGTGTTTTTTTGAGCCAAACAAGAGGAGATCACCAGACCGTCCATCGGTGTCAGCACTATCCGCTCTTTCTAGCTAGTTTCCTGTTGAGATTTGACTTCTTATACTAAAGTTCCCTTAGGCACATAAGCCATAATCTTTCATTTAGTAGACTACTAATCAATACTCAAGCTTCTTACAACAGAGAACCTACCTCAGATATTCCTTGACTCATATTGGCAGCTTTTTACATTGGTTGGTTTCATTTCCTTATTGGTTTCATATTCGCCTTATTTAAGTTAGTTGGATTGATTGGTCTATTGTTATTCTTGCACTTAAAATAGTTTGGTGCAAGTTCCATAAGGAACTGAAGGGTACCTCAATTTGGGTCTTATAAGCCCCATATTGAGTATGACGCATTAAACACTAGTTTCAATTCTTCAGCGTACATACTCCCATGGAAACTTTTGGTGTTAACCTCAAGGTTCTGCTTTTATTCCTTGAGAACATAGATGTATATTATTTTTTCACTACACCAAGCAAATCATTGTAACAACATGGAGCATGTAGATAATCAGAAGAAATGGTTGCAACCATGTGTTGGATCCTTCAAACTGTTTGTTTATTTGATGTTCTGATCAATGTTATCTGTTACCCTGCTCGTTGTGTTGTACACATATCGTTTAGAGGACATTCTTGTTGTCTGCCATGGAAAATCTGTTATAAGTAATTCAGGGAAATTCCTTGAAAGCTCTGAAGCAGTCATATCAAAGCTTTTGAAGATGGCAACATTCTTGTTTATTTTATATTTTTGAACACAAAACTATATCATAGCCACTCTAGTGCTCCTCAGTGGATCCTAGAGCTATTTAAGATCATAAATTGGTAACTGTCTCGTAATTCCATGGTAGGTTCAATATAAAGGCTTTGTTTGGGGGAGCTGCATCTTCTCTGCGTTTTCCAAAAGCGAAGTTTTGGAAAAGCAAATTAAGCTTTCCCAAAAGTCTGAGTTTTGTAGAAGGGAACTTGCCTTTTTGGTGTGGTTGCTTTTGTGGTCGTTTCTAATATGGGGTGATGTGGCCCACTCTAATGCCTTTTTTATCGCATCTTTAGAATGTAGGTGTAAGATTTAAGTACAAGCTCAATATTGAAGGGGGGGGGGGGAGGGTTACTCTTTGTAGTCAAACGTCACTCTTTTGATATGACATTTATATTATGGTAGATCACATTTAGCATTTTTCTTTTATCTTTAGAATCTCAAGTTCATTTGTTGTCCATGTAGATGGGTGAAGATGAGATATCCAATGGAAGGGTTTTGGTTGCTGATCAAACATGAATCAGAAACTTCTATTCCTCAATACCCTGGTGCACATATTGTGGTGCCTGTGTTCTCAATGGCTCACTAATTTGTCGAACCAAGTTAATGTTTATTTCAAGTCAATCGTTTTTTTTGGGAAACTGCTATTCAACCAGGGTGTAGAATAGTTACCACGTGTGCACCGCTTCCACCGTGTGTGTGCCCCGCCCCGTGCGCCAACTGACTGAGCCACCTGTGCACGTTGACCAAGCCAACCGACTGAGTCATGTTAGTAATTTTCTTTAGCCTGCTTAAGCAATTTCATCGTGTTCAGTAATTTTCTTTGAATCTTTCCGTAATTTCTACAAATTCATTCAACAATTTCACTCCCTTTCAGTAACTTCTCCAGATTCCTTCAGTAATTTCTGTCCTTTAAAGCAAATCTCATCGCTTGCAAGCTCGCGGCGCAGCCACCGCCGCCATCGCCATCGAAGAATCTCTTATCTGCATTGATTTGTACCCCAAAGTTTGTCCACTCTACCACCGGACATAGAAAAATGTAGGAAGGTAGGCCCGGTGGGGGGGGGCGCGGTGCCTGCCATGGTGGAGGTCGCCAGCGGTGGGCAGTGTCGAGGTGGGGGCGTCGTGTGCTGACTTAGCGCTACGGCGGTGGAGGGCGGCAATGGAGGCAACGGGGGCAGGTGAAGACGGCGGGGGCGTCATGCCAACATGCGGCGGCAGAGATGGGGCGGCAGCGGAGGCGGCGGGTGCACCGCCGGAGCAGGCGACAAAGGAGCGAGGGAGCAGGGTCGGGCTTGCGGTCGGGTGCTCGCCTGGTTCGGTCGATACGTGAGGGAGCGACCTGGGTGTAGAATAGTGTTATCGTGTGTGTGTGTGGGCGACTTGGGTCGGGGCCGCTGCCGTTCGTCGGCATGACGCCCCCGTCGCCTCCGCCTGCCCCCACTCCGGCGGGGTCCCTGCCGCCTTCGCAACCGCCCTCCACAACCGCCACTAATTCGACGCGTGACGCTCAACCTCGACACTACCCACCGCCGGCGACCACCACCGCAGCCGGCGCCTCGCCGCCCGCCCGCAACGCGCCCCCCACTGTCGGGCCTATCTTCCTCCGTTTTTCTATGTCCGACGGTAGAGTGGTGAAACATGGGGATACAAATCCACACAGATAAGGGATTCTCCCGGTGTCAATGGCGTCGGAGGCTGTGCCACGAGCTCACCGGTGATGAGATTGGCTCTGAAGAAAAGAAATTACTAATGAAATCTAGAGAAATTATTGAAAGGTAATAAACATTACTGAATGAATATGGAGAAATTACTGAAGGATTCGAGAAAATTACAGAAGAAAATCGAAGCAACATTACTAAGGAAAAGAAATTACTGAATCAATATAAAAATTACTAAATGTGCCTTTTTTAGGTAGGTCAACACGGGCGGCACCCGGGTGGGGAGGCGTGCGCTATGCCAACAGGTGGGGTGCGATCGGTTGGTGCGCGGGGCGCGATCCGATGAGTCGTGCGGGTGCGCTGGACCAATATATGTGTGTGTAGCATAACTATTCTACACCCTAGGTCTGACAGGCGCGCCAACGACCGCGCCCAGTCTACCCGCCCTAAAAGGCACATTCAGTAATTTTTTTAAATTGCTTAAGTAATTTCATCGCACTCAGCAATTTTCACTCATTCAATAGTTTTTTATTCCTTCAGTAATTTTCCTTCCTTAGAAATGTTGCTTCGGGTTTATTCAGTAATTTCTTTAAATTTCTCTCAGTAATTTTTCTAGATTCATTCAGTAATTTCTCCTAGATTCCTTAAGTATTCTTTCCTTCGGAGCAAATCTCATCACCGACGGGCTCGCGGCGCAGCCGTCGACGCCATCGTCACTTGAGAATACTTAACTGCATGGATTTGTACCCCAAATCTCATCCTCTCTGCTATTGGACATAGAAAATAGAGGAAGGTAGGCCCGGCGGTGGGGGGCGTGGTGCGGGTGGGGCGGCGCTGGCCGCGGTAGAGGTCGCCGACGGTGGGTGGTGTCAGGGCCGAGGCATCGCGCGTCGAATT
>BCLH01000005.1:376232-405728 GCA_001602315.1 Zoysia pacifica | reverse complement strand
ACTTGTTTATCAATACAATCCTAAAAAAGAAAGAATCTTTCTTGGTTTTGGAAAAGTCATCGCTTCCTTAGTTTTTTTTTTCTATCTTGACTTAATGCAATCTTTTGTATTTTTTTCTTGGCCTTTCTGTTAGTTTAAGCCAAACTATGAAATGACTACTCTATCCTTAGTTTGCATTTATGTTATTTGAACTTACACTATTTTTTAACATGAAAGTATAGTGGCATTAATTTTTTAACATACATTATTTTTTAAGATGAAAATATAACGGTGTTAATTTTAGAAATTGCAAAATGAAATTGTGTGGGTTCATTTTAGGGGAGGGGTAAATTGGTTATTTTACCATCACTTAACAAATGTTTAAACTAATGGGAGAGGCAAGAAAGAAATGAAAATTGCATTCGGTAGAGTTCAATAAAAGGGACTAAAGAAAAGTGCGGTAGAGCCAATTAAGAAATTCTCATCCCAGCAAAGCTGGTACTATTTAGAGGATCTGAACACGTCTAAATCTATCTCTGTGTCAACATCCTTCTCTTTCTTGCGTATAGCCCCATAAATTATCGTCGGCGATAAACACTGTCAATTGCGTTGCATGCGGAAAATTTTATCCCTCCGGAGTGTAAACGTATCAAACATGACTTTGGAAATGTGGCTATCAATGATATGTGATCAACAATGAGCAACGTAATACTCCTTCCCCTCAAAATAATTCTCATTTTAAATTCTGAGCATCAATATTTGACAATTTGTCTTATTAAAAAATTATAAAAATATTATTATTTTACTCTAAATTATTTTATTATTAGAAATATTTTAAGCATAACTTGCTTATTTTTATATTTATGTATTTTTTAATGAGATGAATGATCAGATACTAATTTTAAAAATAAAAAATGACATGGATGCAGGGAGTAACATCTGTTCGCACATGGATACCTCTCCATTGGAGAAGGTTCTGGTATGTCACTCTACAGCAAGGTTTGCAAAACGGTTAATCCGGTCCAAGGTCACGGTTTTCATTGGAACTGGTCAAGTCCGATTTTATTGAACAACCAGCTTTCGATTTAAAAGTTTCAAAAAAAAATTAAAAAAAAATTTGAAATTCGAAAACCAGTCAAATCGATTTGGTTTTAAAATTCAAAATTTTAAAAACTGATCGATAAACAAAGCGGTAAATCGAAAAAAACTGATTATTTTTCATTTGTGGTGGTTTGCAACAGTTTTTGATCAGTTTTCACTGTACCTTTGAAGAACACAATGATATGAAGTTCGTGCATCGCTAATTAAATCCACTTGCTGTTGCACCGTGTTCGTCCAATAAATTGTGTAGTTTTATTAGACTGATAAATAATTACGAATTAGTGATGAGGTATGCACACATTTCAAAAATAAGAAAAATGGCTAGTTTAACGCAGACAGGAGATTAGCCTGAGCATCTCCAACACATTAGTTAAAACGCTTTGTTTTGTTAAATAAGGCTAATTTTCGAGGAAACAAGTCTCCAACAGGCTCTCCAACGTTCTCGCCATTTTCTCTAGTTAGTCATCCCGCACAGCTTGCTCGCTCATCTGCTAGCCATCTGCCTATTCTTGCGCGAACTCCTTTTCCTGTGCCCCCCCCCCCCCCCCCCTCTTTCCACACGTCATCCTCTTCACCAGCACTGGTGGACGCGCGCTTGGCAGCGAGTGGATGCTGTTTGGGGTGGGGGCATGTAACAAGTGATCGACACCGGACATAGCAACACGAACACACAAACAATGGCGGGAATCAAAATTGATTCAGATGTTCTTCAGTGGATATAGAGGAGGTAAGTTGAGAGGAGAAACAAGAGCAGAAGATATAGAACTGGTTTACAAGTCGAATGATCCCCTAGTTCCCTCCTTTCTATCTATTTCTATTTAAATGCTCCCATAACCGCTCAAGGCCTCCAGGAGCAAGCTGTATCCACCCACGCTGTCTAGCTAGATCCTTCGTGCCACCAGCTATTGTTGACATGCCTAGGAACATACTGTAGTTCATCAAGCGGCTGTCGACGCGCCCAAGGAAGGTTCTGTCACTCGTCAAGCTATTGTCGACGCGTTGATTGCGCCACTGAGTGACACACTTGCGCTAGCAGGTGTGACAATGCTTCCCCCTTCAGGGCCAGGCTGTCCCCAGATTGGTGCTTGTGGAAACCGTTAATGAAGAACATAAAAGTCTTCCCAGGTTGCCATTGATGGTGGCAAAGAGGACCACTGCACCAGAATTTGTGAAACAGCAGTATTCCCTTTCTTCATGAGGCGCCTGTCCAAGATAGCCAACGGCAACAGGTCCGAAGTACCGAATATAGGTATATCTGGCAGAGAGGTGAACACAGGAGAAGAGTTTGGTGTAAATTCCTTCAACTGTGACACATGAAAAATGGGGTGGATCAAACTGTCTACCAAAAGATCAAGTTTATAAGCTGCTTGTCCAATCTTCTTAATGATTATATACGGCCCATATAATTTCATAGCTAACTTGGGGCAAGGACGGTTGGCCACTGAGGATTGACAGTAAGGTTCTAACTTGAGTACAACGTGGTCCCCAACCTGAAACTGTCGATCTGACCGATGAGTATCAACAGTGTTTCATCCTATTATGAGCTGCTGCCAACTTGTCCTTGAGGAATTTAGAGAATAGTTCTCTGTAAAGTGGAGATCGCCTCAAGATTGTCAGCAGTATGCAGAGGTGGAATAATGCCAAATGAAAGATCACAACCATAAAGAGCTTTGAAAGGGCTACAGTTCAAAGCTGAATGGTATGTAGAGTAATACCAAAACTCTGCCAAGGACAACCACTTCAGCCACTGCTTTGGGGACTCACTGATAGCACATCACAAGAACATCTCAATGCATTGGTTCACTTGCTCAGTTTGACCATCAGTTTGAGGGTGATAAGCCGAGCTGAGTTGAAGTTGAACATCTAGCAATTTGAATAGTTCTTGCTAGAAGTTGCTGGTGAACACTTTGTCCCTGTGAGATACAATTGTCTTAGGAACCCCGTGAAGCTTCACAATAGAATCAAAGAACAAAGTGGCAATAGAAGCAGCAATGAAGGGATGCTTGACTGGTTAAAAGTGGGCATATTTAGTAAACCAATCCACAACCACAAGAATAACAAAGAAATCCTGAACTTTAGGCAGTCCCTCAATAAAATCCAAAGAGATGTCTTGCCAAGAACCTGATGAAATTGGGAGAGGACTGAGTAGGCCTGGGTACTTGCAGTGTTCATGTTTGGCCCTCTAACATGTAGGACATTGCTTGACAAATGATTCCACTGCCAACTTTAGGTTGGGCCAACTGAACTACTTGTTAACTCGGTGATAGGTAGCATGCACTCCAGAGTGCCCTCCTACAGCTGAAGCATGTAGTGCACTAATGATTTTGGTCTGGAGAGCAGTATCGGCACCCACCCAAATTTTATTGTTGTGTTTGATAAGGCTATCAGTTAAAGAATATCCTTGATCATCAGGACTAATGATAGATAGTGAAGCAAGTAACTGTTGAGCTTTAGGATCTAGCACATATGAGTTAAGAACTTCTTGAATTCATGCTGGCACACTAGCTGAAATGGCCATGGAGTCAGCAGTGTGAGGAACTCGAGATAGAGCATCCGCAACAATATTATCAGGGCCTTTTTTATACTGAATTTGAAACTGAAGTCCAACCATCTTAGACATAGCACCACGCTGCATACAGTGGAAAGAGTTTGATCCTGTAAATGGCACAGGCTCTTACGGTCTGTCCTAATCAGAAAAGGATGTTTCTGCAAATATGGACTCCACTTATCCACAGCCACGAGAACTGCAAGGAACTCCTTTTCATACTTTGATAACTTCTGATGAGCAACACTTAGGGCTTTATTAAATAATGCAACAGGTGGCCACACTGAGAGAGGACTGCCCCCTACTCCTGTGTCACATGCATCAATATCTATCTCAATGGGAAGCTCAAAGTTAGGCAATGCCAATACTGGTGCGTGGGTTAGAGCATGCTTCAATGCAAGGAAAGCTGCCTGAGCTCGCTCAGTCCATTGGAACACCTTGTGCTGAAGCAATGAAGTTAGTGGTTTAGCCAAAATACCATATGACTTCACATATTTTCTATAGTAACCAGTGAGTCCCAAAAACCCATGAAGTTCAGTAAAGTTGGCAGGAACAGGCCAATTAGCAATAGCAGCAATCTTGCAAGGATCAGTGGAAACACCTTTGTCAGAGATAACATGTCCAAGATATTCAATCTGACTCTAAGCAAAGGCACACTTCTTGGCTTTCAAAAAGAACTTATGATCCAGCAAGCATTGAAAAACCAGTTTGAGATGTTGGACATGGTCATGCAATGTCATGCTGTAAATCAATATATCATCCATAAACACAAGAACAAAATCTCTAGTGTACTCGGCAAATATGAAGTTCATCAAGCACGGAAAGGTGGTAGGTGCATTTGTTAATCTGAAAGGCATGACTCTGAATTGGAAATGGTCGTGATGAGTTTTAAATGTAGTTTTAAACTCATCTGCAGGAGTCATGCGAATTTGATGATTCCAGAGTTTAGGTCCAGCTTAGAAAAAATAGTAACACCAGCTATTTCATCCAAGAATTCATCTATGATTGGCATGGGAACTTATTTTTAATAGTGGTTGCATTCAACTTTCTGTAGTCAACACAGAAACACCATGTACCATCCTTTTTTTGACCAACATACAGGAGAAGCATAAGGACTGAGACTGGGAATAATAATGCTTGATTGCAACATTGCTGAGCCAGTTAGGATTACAAGAAATTCCACTCAAAGGCCGCCAATTCTTTTGGAGTAACATGCAGCCAGACCCTCTGCTTCAGCAATTGGACTGGTGCTTTACATCTTCTAGTTGGATCTCGCTCTACCCAAATACTCTCCTGCTGCCTTTGGCTCGGCCCATCTCAGATCATGTTCCTTGTGTAGCTCAAATTGGCACCCATATTCCTAAAGCTTAGATCTTCAGATTTGAAAACTTCTGGATAAAATTGGGAGAGGACTGAGTAGGCCCTGGTACTTGCAGTGTTCATGTTTGGCCTTGTGACATGTAGGACATTGCTTGACAAATGATTCCACTGCCAAATTTAGGCTGTGCCAACTGAACAACTTGTTAACTCAGTGATAGGTAGCCTGCACTCCAGAGTGCCCTCCTACAGCTGAAGCATGTAGTGCACTAATGATTTTGGTCTGGAGAGCAGTATTGGCACCCACCCAAATTTTATTGCTGTGTTTGATAAAGCTATCAGTTAAAGAATATCCTTGATCATCAGGACTAAGGATAGATAGTGAAGCAAGTAACTTCCATTCTTCTCAATGGAGTCTCCGAAAAGCAAATTTCTCAGCAGCGAGGAGTAAGGCAAGGAGATCCACTCTGTCCACTTCTTTTTGTTTTGGCAGCTGACCTTCTACAGGCAATCGTCAACAAAGCTCACAATGAAGGTCTCTTCACTCTTCCAATCCCAGCAAGGAGTAGCAGTGACTTCCCCATAATTTAGTACGCTGATGATACCATTCTCATCATGAAAGTTTCACAGCGAGAACTCTTTATTCTTAAGGGTATTCTACAAAGCTTCTCCCAAGAAACTAGTCTTTGTGTCAACTTTGCCAAATCCTGCCTCATTCCTCTAAATATAGATGAAGAGAAAACACAACATCTCGCTCAACTCTTTGGGTGTAAAGTTGAAAAGCTGCCTTTCACATACTTAGGGTTGCCTTTGGGCATTACCAAATCAAAATTGAAAGATTTTGCTCTCCTGATGGACAAAACAGAATGACGCCTATGTTCAGTCTCTTCCATGCTTTCTCATGCAGAAAGACTACAATTGGTTAACTCACTGAGACAGGATCTGAGCACACACTTCTTTCTCTCTTTATCAGAACAAGCTTATCAGGAGTTTTTGGACCTTCAAACTTATGTTCAACATTTACAAACACAGAACTCGAACTCAAGAGACCTTTGGCACTATCTTTGGGGACAACCAACTTACACATCAGCCAAGCTCTACCACTTTGCTTATAGAAACTGCACCCCTCCTCAGCCTTTCATCAGGATCTGGGACTCCAAATGTAACAATAAGTTGAAAGTCTTCACCTGGCTTCTCTTGATGGATAGATTAAACACAAGAAACATTCTCAAAAGGAAGCATCTATTGAAGGGAACAACTACAACTGTGTTCTCTGTTCACAGAACAGGGAGGAGACAGGAGGAGACAAAATTTCATCTTTTCTTGTCTTGTACAGTCAACAATGCTGGAATTTCCTCAGTTTCCATTGGGATATTCATCGAGAATTCTTCGATATGATGGAATATGATAGGCAACAGGAATCCTTATCGTTCTTCATGGACATCTTCATCATGGTGGCCTGGCACATTTGGAAGGAGAGAAATAACTTCATTTTCAATAGAAGTCAGCCTTCCTTTGTAGCTTGGAAACTAGCTTTTAGAAATGAAGTTTTATAAGGATCAAAGACGCCGAGAAGGGGGTCGAATCGGTGGACGTATAGCTCTAATTTCGCTACAAACTAAAACTACAAGATTTGACCACAACGAAAACAAACCTAAACAAGTCTAATAAACCAAGACCCTTAACAATGCTAGTGATATAGAAACAACAACAAGCAAGCATTAGCACGATAGTCACCAAGAGGAATCAAAGAACAACCTATCACACTACTCAAAACAGTAAGTAAATGCGGTAAGTAAAGAGAGTGAGATAGAGAATGCTCAGTGATTTTTTTCTGATGTCTCAGAAGGTAGGCGTCTTCCTCTAATCCTCGTTGGACCACCCCATCAGAGTCCTAGTCTCTCCCATCATTCTCGGAACGATGCTTACAAGGTTACGCTTCACTCCCGGAGTGAAAACACTGGCGGACCAAGTGTCGCACACAATACCCAAGCGTTAGAGCAAACCTCCAAAGCTCGAACACTCCTTCTTGGTGTCCCTATCGAGTGGGGGACTCGAAACCTCGTACAAACTTGCGACGTTTTCCACAATTTCCACGGAAGCTTGATCACCAACTCCTAACCAGTGTAGGCTGCTCACACAAGAGTAATAGGCAATGATCACACCTCTTAAGCCCTACAAGTTTTACAAGTGTATGCATGCTCCCCTATTACTCTTCTACTAGCACAAAAAATATCCAATCTTGCAATGTGCTCTCTTGGTTGTGTTCTTTGGCCTCTCACAACTTGGCTCCAGCAATTCTAATCAAAGGCACACTGGAAAACGTCCCTCTCCACGGTTTAAATAGGCTCCAAGCCCAAAAACAACCATTAGAACGTAATGTCGTAAAGCTGACTGCTTTATGCAATCATCGGACAATCACCGGACTGTCCGATGACTGGACCATCGAACTGTCCAGTGACTCTTCTTCCTCTTCGGTCAGGGAAACATGCTGGAATCCATTCCATAGGACACCGGACTATCCGGTGACTTTCACTTTTGGACTCCTAGTGACATCTTCTCTGAACTTTAGCTTCTGACTCACTGGATTGTTCGGTCATTGCACCAACGAACTGTTCGGTGACTGCTCCACGTCGACTTCAAAGAGCTGCGGCCTTCGACTTTGCTTTCTCTGCCATCTTCACTGCTTTCTGAGGATCTAAGGAGCATTTACATCATCTAACACTTGTATGACAGAAGACAAAGCATTCATAACACTTGTATGACAGGAGACAAATGACTTTACCTCTCTTTATAGTACCGGTGTTCCTATAGACTCTAGCTAGTCCTTAGCCTTGGTCCTCCGAAGCCCGACAGCTCCTCTTATAGGGATCGTCCTTGTCATCCACCGAGGAAGCCCACTATATTAATGTAGAATTAGCGGGGTGGTATCTGCAACACAACCGTTATCTATGGTTGTTCATTCAATCACTAAAATCAATTCATACCTTTTAGGAGACTTTAAAGTCATAAAGCGTACAAGTGCTCTCCTGGCTCTCTTTTTGTTCTCTTTGTACAGCTCTGTCCTATTTTCTTCATCTTTTAATATACATATATTATATTACCACAGCAGAGGTTTCCCTTGCTGTACAGTTTCAAAAAAAAAAACATTGCTGCCACCTGCCGTTCAATCTCAGTTTTTTTATCTGGAGAGTATCTATAGGGTCTACAATTGATTGGCACAGTATTAGGCAGTAATGCAATAGAATAATCATATACTCTAGATGGAGGAAGCTCAACAGGAGGAGTGAACAAGTGGGCAAATTCAGATATTACAGACTGTATTGCCACAGGAGGAACTGAGTCTGCAGATTGGGCTGACAAAAGTGAAGCAAAGGTAATAGGTGACACCACCACAGTAGCCCACAGATCATTACCTTTCTAGAGCTTGATAAGGTGTTCACCAGAGATCTCCTGCAAAAAAAAAGATGTTGTGGGCTGCAGCTTCACCATATTGCCCATATAATCAAATTCAATCCACTTTTCTAACCAGTCACATTTCATCGGTCTGAACTTTTCAAGCTAGTCCATTCTCAGAATAAGATCATATGTTGCAATAGGAAGCACCTTAGCATTGACAGTGAAAGTGTGGCCCTGAATCCACCATTTGAAATTTTGCACTTCAGAGTTACAGCAAACAGAACTGTCATTGGCCAAACGTACTTGAAAAGAAGGCACAGTGACTGGAATGCACTAAATCCTTTCAAGCATAGCAGCATTAAGGAAGGTGTGTGAACTGCCCGAGTCAAGTAGGATAAGCAGCACTTGGTTATTTAACAATGCTCTCAACAGTAGGGAATTGCTGTTCTGAATGCCATTCGAAGCACATTAAGAGATACATGAGCAATGTTGTCTGTCGAGCCCCACTCTGAACATTCTAAGGCATCCAAAATTGCATCTGACAACATGCCACCACCGTCACCCATATCGGCCAATATAGAGTGCAATTGTCGAGCAGGGATGTCAGTAGGAAGTGACGCACAACGATGAGCTGGGGAATATTTGTCACCACACCTGAAACACAGGTTATTTGCTCCACGGTAGTCCTTCAACTGCTTTGCCTTCCACATGTCTTAAGGAGCAAAATGAGATCGAGTATCGGACTTAGCTTGAGGTGCAGACAGCCGCAGTGAACCTGACCGGAGTGACGGTCGTTTGGCATGAGCAAGTTGTTGTTCCTGAAGCAATGCCAGGGCAGCAGCTTTCTGCAACGTATCAGGTAACTGCATCTCAACGTGAGCTTGAATCTCCTCCTTGAGCCCGACTAGAAACTGGGAAATCAATAGTGTCTCGCTGATGGCCGAATCATACAGCCTGATAGAATAGATCAACTGATCAAAGGAACAACAGTATTCCTCCACCAACCTTGTTTGGCATAGTTCCAATAGTTCCACTGTTTTACTCCTATGTGAATCCCCTTCAAACTCCAGAACAATTGCAGCAGAGAAGTTATCCCAGAGATGAAAGTCAAGACTAAACTTATACGACTGAAACCAATGGGCAGCATGGCCTTCCAAATGAATTGAGGCAGCAGTGACTCAGGAAGGCACCAGGAATTTTGTACATCACAAAATATGCAGCACATTTGTCCAACCAAACCAATGGGTCTGAACCATCGAAACGTGAAAAATCCAACTTGGGCATCCAATGGGGGCGATCACCCGCACGTGAAGCAGAATCATCATGCTCAACCACAGGCGGGGCAGGATGATGGGGTGGGGTGGTGCTCACCGAGGCGTGCGGTGGAGAGTTGCCATCGTTCGTCGTGGACAGCAGGTGGGCTGCCTTGAGAAGCTTGGTAACCTTGACTTGCTCCTGTCGAATCAGCATCAACCTCGGCATTGCCAGGTCTACTTATTATTTCATATGGCCAAACTCCTGCTTCTACTCGTCGACCTTCGATTCGAGGCCGGTGACAGAAACTTGCAAGTGGGCGAATCCAATAGCTTATGTTCGACCTCCATCATGAGTTGTTGAATGAAGCGTGCTTGCGGTCCGGGCTTGAACAGCACTGTGGTGATCTCACCTATCTCTGATACTAGTGTAACGAGTGATCGACACCAGGCATAGCAACTCGGACACATGAATAATGGCGGGAATCAAAATTGATTCAGATGTTCTTCGATGGATACAGAGGAGGTAAGTCGAGAGGAGAAACAAAAGAAGATACAGAACTGGTTTACAACTCGAATGATCCCCTAGTTCCCACCTTTCTATCTGTTTAAATGCTCCCGTAACCGCCCAAGGCCTCAAGGAGCAAGATGTATTCACCTACGCCATCCAGCTAGATCCTTTGCGCCACCGGCTGTTGTCAACGCACCCAGAAATATACTGTAGTTCATCAAGCGGTTGTCGACACACCCAGGGAAGGTTCTGCAGCTTATCAAGCTGTTGTCGACGCGTCAACCGCGCTACTACGTGACACACTCGTGCCAACAGGTGCGACAGGGCAAGGCGATGAGTGGATATGGTCTAGGGCGCGCGTGTGCACGCTGCCAGCGTGCATGGGGCGCTTTCCGTGGCGAGCAGTGTGACTTTCATTTCATATTCCTCCAGATTTTTTTTAATTTGTTGATAGTAGATTTTTGAAATCCCAGCAAGACAAAACAATACTCCCTCCCTTCTTGTCACCGTTGACTTCCAACATATACTTTGACTAATAGTCTTATTCAAAAAATTAATTCAAATGTGTAAACTTTAAGTAGTGATTCAAATAATTCTAATAATAAATCAAATCATAACAAAATATATGATATCGTTATAGAGCTGCCGATGAGGCGACCGTAGAGGTGAGTGCAGTAGTAGATGGGCTCTAGGATTGGAACGCAGGGTGTATGAAGGTGGTGGATTGTCGTCATTGCCGGCGGCAGGTGAAGCCACGACGACCGAGGAACAAATGCACCCTAATAGAGAGATTATTATTCCTCGATGCCCTAGAACAAGAACTACAGCTACCTTTACAAGCTAGGCGCTGGCTAACAAACTCAAACAACTTATCTCTTAAACTAACAAACTAAAACTTTCTAACAAAATCTCTCTTATCTCTCTAGTTCCGAAGACTTAGCTCTTTTTCTGTTGTGGAGCATGCCGGCGCCTGTATTGCCGGCCAAGAAATGCGTCCACAACATTTCCCCCCTCCCCTTCAAACAGCTTGTCCTCAAGCTGTACTTCTGGATAACTTTCTTTGAATTTGTCTAACCGCTCCCATGTGGCATTTGGAGCTGCTCTACCAACCCATTGTACCAAAACTTCTCAATTGCCGCGGTTCAGTCTTCAAGGGTTGGGGAAGTACTCTGCCATGCAGAATTGTAGGCAGAGGAGCATCAGATCCAGGTGGTTCTCCTTCAAATTTCTTGAGCATTGACACATGGAACACATCATGAATCCTGGCTTTAGGAGGAAGGAGTAGTCTATATGCAACACTGCCAATGCATTTTATGATCTGATATGGCCCATAATACTTGGGATTCAGTTTATTAGATTGATTTGCAGTAATACCAACTGTTGTTCGGTGGTGCAACCGCAGCCATGCCCAATCTCCAACAGAAAAGATTAAGTCCCTGTGCTTCTGGTTGTGCGGAGTCGTCATTTTGCTTTAGGACTGGAGTAACCTTTCCTTAATTTCGTGCAAGAATTCATCCCTGTCTTTCAGCTGCTGGTCTACTGCTGCAACTCTTGCTGATCCTAGTTCATATGGTAATAGAGGAGGGGGATCACGCCCAAACACAACTCGAAATGGTGTGGTGCAGATAGCTGATTGGAATGATATGTTATAAAAAAATTCTGCCCAAGGAAGCCATTGTAACCAGGATCGTGGCCGATCACCAGCCAAGCAACGCAAATACATGGTGATGATTTTGTTAGTTGCCTCTGATTAGCCATCAGTTTGAGGATGAAATGTTGAGCTGAGCTTTCACACCCGCCAGGTGAAAGAGTTCTGACCAGAATGAACTTGTGAACACTGTATCTCTATCACTGATGATGGAGCAAGGAAATTCATGAAGCCTCACAATGTTATCAAAAAATGCTCTAGCCACTGAAGTTGCTGAATATGGATGACCCAATGGAATGAAATGAGCAAATTTAGAGAACTTGTCCACCACTCTCAGAATTACAGATTTACCACCCACTTTAGGAAACCCCCAATGAAATCCATTGTGATATCAGACCACACTTCCGAAGGCACCAGCAAAGGTTGCATTAGTCCTGTCGGGTGCAAGTGTTTAGTTATGTTCTTCTGGCATGTTGCAAATCTGTGCACAAAATTCTTGACCAAACTGTGAGACTGTGGGTTGAAGAATGAAGCTCGCAGTCGATGCAATGTTTTCTAGAAACATTCATGGCCTGCATGTGCAGTGGTGAGTAATTGTGGCCAAAGGGTCGAACTGGATGGCACAAAGAGCTGGCCTCGAAACAACAGCAAACCATCCCTGTCCTGCCAACCTTCTTCGGCTGTGCCCGCTCTCAAGCGTGCACGTATGTCTTGCGCCTCAGCTGCTAATGATAATTCGGTGCACAAGTCTTGGTATATAGCAAATGTTGGTGTAGACAGCACAGCGATCTCTAGAGGTTCATTATCACGGCGAGAAAGAGCATCTGCCACTATGTTGAGAGTGCCTGACCTGTACTGCACCTCTAGATCGTATCCAAACAATTTGGACACCCAAGTATGCTGTGGAATAGTAGACAGGCATTGATCGAGAAGGTACTTTAAACTGTAATGATCTGTTCTCACCTTGAATGCTCTTCCCCCATAGATAAGGTCTCCAGTTTCGGACTGCCTTAACCAGTCGAATGAGTTCATGCTCATATGCTGGTAGTTTGGCATGATGCGGAGCTACAGGCCGACTAAAAAAAGCAATTGCCCCATCTCCTTGATGCAGCACAGCACCGAAGCCTATGCCCGAGGCATCACAGTCCACCACAAAGGTTTTGATGAAGTTCAGGAATTGAAGGAGTGGAGCTGAGGATAGAGCGCGCTTGAGCTTGATGAAGGCGCGCTCTGCATCATCAGTCCAGGAGAACCCATCCTTGAGCAGGGCTGTTAGCGGTGCTGCGACAGCTCTATAACCCGCATTGAACTTTCGGTAGTACCCCAGAGAGCCTTCACTATGCGTGGTCTTGGCCACGCCTGGACTGTTTCCACCTTGGCAGTGTCCATGACCACCCCCTCCTTGGACACCACATGACCAAGGTAGGCCACTGTTTCTTCACCAAAGGAGCACTTAGAGCATTTGATGCTCAAATTGTGCTCTCGTAGAACCTGGAAAAATATCTTGACGTGTTGTAAGTGGGCTGCCCATAATGGACTGTAAATCAAAATGTCATCAAAGAAAACCAGTACAAAAGAGCGAAGGAACGGTTTGAGAATGTCATTCATAAGAGCTTGAAATGTTGATGGTGCATTTGTCACCCTGAATGGCATGACCAAGAACTTGAAGTGGCCATTATATGTTCTGAATGTCGTCTTTGAAATGTCATCAGGGAATATGCGGACTTGATGGTAGCTGCTACGGAGATCAAGTTTTGTGAAGTGTGCTCCTTTCAGCTCGTTGAGCAGCTCATCCACTATGGGAATCGGAAACTTGTTCTTGACTGTATGCTCATTCAATGCTCTATAGTCAATGCAGAAACGCCGTGTTTTATCATGTTTCTTCACAAGCAAAACTGGTGACGAGAAGGCTGAAGTCGATTCCCTTATAATGCCTTGTTTCAACATAGCTTCACATTTCCGTTCAATTTCATCCATGAGTAACTGTGGGTATCGATATGGCCTTACTGCAATAGGGGCTGTGCCTGGTAGTAGGTGAATACGATGATCATGATGACGGCTCGGCGGCAGTCCCGTTGGTTCATTGAATCCCGTTGGTTCATTGAATATATCTTTGTAACTGTCCAGGAGTGCTGTCAACAAATCACCATAAGTCATCATGTTATTAGAGATGGTAGTCCCACTTTCTAGTCCACACCATGTAATGGAACGTCCTGCACGAGGTTATAAGCAGCTTTTCAAAATCTCAGACAATAGGACCCAAAGTTTTCAGCCATTGCACCCCGAGAACTAGGTCAAACCCATCCAGTGGCAATGTATAGCAGTCAATTGCGAATTCTTCTCCCTAGATGATTGCTGGTAATGCAGCACACACACCAAGACTGTGTACCTGATCCCCATTAGCCACCTTGACTGAAAGTCCCGCCGTATGCTGATTTTGAGGCCGAGTGGTGTACAGCAGCCTCATTGATGAATGTGTGAGTTGATCCCGAGTCCACCAATGCCACCAAATCAGTATTGTTGATCCTGATGGAAAGCTTCATAGTATGAGCTGCTGCAATACCTGTTAAGGCATGGAGGGAGATACCTAGTTCTTCCTCGATGACATCAGTGTCCACTTCCTCATTGACCTCTAGCAAGAACACCTCTTTTGCTGAACACTTGTGATCGGCAATATATTTTTCTGTGCAAAAATAGCATTCTTGCCTTCTTCTCTTGTCAGCCATCTTTTCTGGGGAGAGGCGCCGGACCTTCTGGCGAGGGACAGCGAGGGTGTTGACTGATTTATACTGCCAGTAGACGCAGCCAGTGTGCTGTGGTGCTGTTGTGGATGATGATATCTGCCGGCCGCGAAACGTCGACCGAATGGGAGCAGTCATGTCTCTCCCTGTCTTTCATAAGCACGGGCAAGACTCATTGCCATCTGCAGATTTGCAGGTTTCTGCTATTCCACATCTGTGGCAAGTGGTTAGCCCAATCCTGCCGTGAAGAGATCAATTTGATGTTGTGGAGATAGGTTGTCACAGCGGCACAGCAATGTCATGAATTGGCGTTGATAATCCTCCACAGATCCTGTACAGTGCAATTCCTTCAATTTTCCAATAGAGTTAAGAGCGAAGTGGCGGTCCAAACTGGAGATTGATGAATTCAGCGAAGCGTGCCCATAGAAGCAGGCCATACACGCGCTCCAAACCGTAATACCACTCTGCCGCTATGCCACCTAGATGCAGCGAGGCCAGCCAAACTTGTTCCGCTGCCATGGTCCGTGTTCCTCGGAAATATGAAGAGCACTTGTTGAGCCATGTCAGTGGGTCAGAAAGACCATCATAATGTGGAAAGTTGAGCTTTGGTGTATGAGTAGCAAACCGATGATCTTCCTGGATATTGCGGTTGAAAGTGCCACTGCCATTGTTGCCGGTAGTGGTGCCAGTTCCACCAGATCCACCGATGCCATTGTTGCCAGTGTTGGTGCCAGATCCACCACTGCCATTGCTGCTATTGTTAGGCGCAGATGGTTGCTGTTCTACAGAAACTTCTGTGCTTTTGTGAGCTTTCTCCTGTCGTGCCAGACGCACGTCATGAGAATCTAGTCGCTTGTTCATCATTGTCAATTGTGCCAGGATGCGGGTGAGGGTGTCCCCCACAGAAAGCTCCTCAGGATCGTTGTCGGCACCTAACATGGTGGTCGATGCGCCGTTGGTGGTCTCGGATACCAAATTGTTACGGCGCTGCCGATGAGGCGACCGTAGAGGTGAGTTCAGTAGTAGATGAGCTCTAGGATTGCAACGCAGGGTGTATGAAGGTGGTGGATTGTCCTCGTCGCCGGTAACCGATGAAGCCACGACGACGACCGAGAAACAATGCACCCTAATACGGAGATTATTATTCCTCAATGCCCTAGAACAAGAACTACAGCTGCCTTTATAAGCTAGGCGCTGGCTAACAAACTAACAAACTCAAACAACTTATCTCTTAAACTAACAAACTAAAACTGCCTAACAAAATCTCCCTTATCTCTCTAGTTCCAAAGACAGCTCTTTTTCTGTTGTGGAGCATGCCGGCGCCTGTATTGCCGGCCAAAAAATGCGTCCACAACAGATATATACCAAAATTATTTGAATATAACAAATAATCAAAATTAATGTTAGAAGTCAACAACGACATCAATTTAAAAACGGAGAGTATACTCTTTCACGTATTTTTCCAGAAAGCAGGCATTTGCTAATTTCGGATGAGCCATTTTCCAGAAGGCCTGAGAATACGATAACGTATTCATTGGCCGAAGGCACCTTGCATAAGGAGATGTGGAATCCGTAAGCATAAATGTGGAAAGCTGAGCCCCATGCTAGACATCACTGATTAAAAGTGCGTAACACCTCTCAGAAAACGGTCCAGATAGAGATGCGTTCATGTGAATATACTTTGAAAAATGGCAAAAATGAAACAAAACTGCAGTACCCAGAATAAGCATGCGCTTATTGCAGCGTTGAGCTACAAGCAAGGAATCCGAGTGTATATGCTACGACCAAAGGGATAATTTACCAGTTATTTGTCACCTTATGTACATTTATTACTCACAACCTGCAGTATTAGACCATCAGACAGTCGGTAACTTGTTCTCAACAGCAGGTTTTGATCCCTCGCCTATTTTCCGGAAAACTAACTTTTGCTGTGGAAGCTGGCCATTGGACGGCACAGTGACCTGAGTGTCTACCAAGATGTTGTCCTCGTCCCTGAACTCGCCTCTCAGGATGCCCTTTGCAAGTTCATTCTCCACATACTGTTGAATCACTCGCTTCACTGGTCTGGCACCATAGTTTGGATCATAACCAAGGCTTCCCAAAAGTTCAATTGCCCCCGGTGAGACTTCAAGTTTGATTTTGCGGTCTGCGATCCTCTTCTGTACTCTTGCCAGCTGTATTACAGGAAGAACCAAAGAAAATTATGTCAATATAACATGTTAAATATGGAATGCATTGACATCTCAAATGGCAACATTAATCATGAAATGATATTAGTTTAAACTATTATATTTGTTTCAGCACTGCTATTTATAAAAACATAATTATTTTGAAAGATCTCTCCAAAGTAAAAAAAGAAAAACTGTTACCTGTAATTTCACAATGTTGTTGATCTGTTCTCTCGAGAGAGGCTTGAAAACAATGTACTCATCTATGCGGTTCATGAACTCTGGGCGGAAAACAGATCTTGCAGCATCCATCACCCTCCTCTTTATGTTCTCATAGGCCAAATCAGATGACCCACCTTCTTCATCCATGTTTAATATGTATTGCGACCCAACATTGGATGTCATGATAATGATAGTATTGGTGAAACTCACTTTTCGGCCCTGTGAGTCAGTAACCCTACCATCATCCAATATTTGAAGGAAAACATTAAAGACATCTGAATGAGCTTTCTCAATCTCATCAAACAAGACAACAGAATAAGGTCTCCGACGAACAGCCTCTGTTAGTTGACCACCCTCTTCATATCCAACATAACCCGGCGGAGCACCAATCAATCTTGAGACTGAATGCTTCTCCATGTACTCGCTCATGTCAATCCTAACAACAGCCTCCTCCGTGTTGAACATAAAAGCAGCAAGCGCTTTCGCTAATTCTGTTTTGCCAACTCCTGTAGGTCCCAGGAACATGAAACTGGCAATGGGACGATTTGGGTCAGACAGACCAGCTCTGGATCTCTGAATGGCCTCTGCAACTGCTTTCACTGCAGGGTCCTGTCCAACAACTCGCTTGTGCAGCTCTTCCTCCAGATAGAGCAACTTCTCTCTGTCAGACTGCTTTAGTTTAGAAACCGGAATACCTGTCCACCTACTTACTATTTCAGCAATATCGTCTTGGGTCACCTCTTCTCTTAGCATGGATTTCCCAGAACTCTGGTATTCATCTAGCTCCTTTTCTGTTGTCTGAAGCTGACGCTGCAAGGAATTCAGACTGCCATACTTCAGTTCAGCAGCACGATTGAGATCATACTCGCGTTCTGCCTGCTGAATCTCCACATTTACCCTGTCAATCTGTTACAACATATACATTTAGGTCAGTTGTGTGACAACCAACTCTCTGTATATAATGTAGCATGTTGTTGCAGAAAATTCAAGCATTACCTCTTCTTTGATAGATTGAATTTTTGTCATGACTGACTTCTCCTGATCCCACTGCTCAGTCAACTCACGCTGTTTATCCTTCAAAAGAGACAGTTCAGCTTCAATGCGGGATAGTCTGTCTTTGGATGCTTTGTCAGTATCATTAGTCAGTGAAAGACGCTCCATTTCAAGCTTCAGTACAGCACGATCTATCTCATCTAGTGCAGTTGGCTTTGATGTTATCTCCATTTTCAATTTGGCAGCTGATTCATCGACCAAATCAATTGCTGCAACGAAACATATGCACATGTTAGAATGATCATAAAAGATCTTGAAGAAGGGTTGTGATAGTTCCAGTATGAATAGGTACGTAGTAATAAAAATATAAAATATCAATGATACTGAGTCATACAAATCACCTTTGTCAGGTAAGAATCGCCCACTGATATATCGGTCTGAAAGAACTGCTGCAGCTACAAGGGCACTGTCAGATATGCGTACCCCATGGTGCAGCTCATATCTTTCTCGAAGCCCTCGGAGTATAGAAATTGTATCTTCAATTGTAGGCTGGTCAACATAAACTTGTTGGAACCGCCGCTCCAATGCTGGATCTTTCTCAATGTACTTGCGATATTCATCAAGGGTTGTTGCCCCTATACAACGTAGCTCTCCTCTCCCAAGCATTGGCTTCAGAAGATTACCAGCATCCATTGCTCCATTCGTGGCGCCTGGATAGGATGAATAATCATTAAATGTACTATATGTTGATAGTAGCAAAATCATGCAAGTTTGCATGCAGTTTCTAGCACTTTAAACCATTGGATCCGGACAACTTATCACAACATGCCCTTCAATTAGCTCTTATTCAAAATTGAATGCTGCATCTAACTATTTGGTGTAGAGCATCTAATTTCCCTTTGACCTGATAATTAAAACAACAAATAGGAAGGAAAATGCATTTATGAGTTACTATGCTTCAATACTTTGAATTTCATATACTTATCTACTCATTTAGTATAACATGTTGATAAACTATTTGATACAGATAACAAAAATATCAAAAATAATCATAAAAATACCCAGCCAAACAGCTTAGGCAGACTAACACCACAAAGTTGAGGTTAGCATGGTGTGCAAATGCCAGCCCAAGTGCATTGGCACTTGAGTAATCATGCCAGCGAACTTAAGGTGGCAACAGTCCCAGTCCCACCAACAGACACAGAATTGTATCAACCACTAGGGGCCATATAAGAAATTATGTGTGTACTGTAAAGTATAACAAAATTGAAAAATTGAAATCAATTATCCAACAGAAAGAACCTGGCAGTCTATGAAATGAGAAAAAATAATGCATAGTTACCTGCTCCAACAACAGTGTGAATTTCATCAATGAAAAGAATGGTCTGTCCATCAGAATCTGTGACTTCTTTGAGAACAGCCTTCAGCCTGTCCTCAAACTCTCCACGAAATTTCGCACCAGCAATCAAAGCACCCATATCAATGGCAATTAGCTGTAAAAGAAAACAAAAACTAAAATCAATAATGACATGTTACAATATTACAATGGCTCACCCCTTAAATACACTTATAATAATGTTCGACCGTGCTCTCGAACATGGGCATCGACAGAAAATGACCATGAGGAAGCCAAATGATAAACAGAGATTATAAGGGGCGCCAATATAGGTTTTTCACTTAATAACATTTTATTTTTTGTGTAAATATGAAGAGAGACCAAGCATCCAGCAATAGGAATGTAGTACTTTTGAAACTGATCATTCAAGATACATGGCCAAAAGTTTCAGAGAATAGCCAACTAGTATCGACCTATGCCCAAAAAATACACATATAAATCTACAGACACAGTGCATTTATTAATGAACACTTGCCATGTAGGAAACAAAACACTCAATTATTCAATGACAAAATCTGGTATCCGTATGATCCAGAAGAAACATAAATGTATGAGCAACTTACCCGGCGGTTTGTCAGAGCTTGAGGGACGTCTCCTTGTACAATCCTTTGAGCAAGCCTGAAAATGTATAAAAATCAAGTTAAAGGAATTGATTTGATACTATGTAAGGCAAAATGCTTTGCAATGCCTGTTCTTCCTACCCTTCGGCTATAGCTGTTTTTCCAACACCAGGTTCACCAATCAAAACTGGATTGTTCTTTGTTCTTCGAGATAGAATCTGTATACATCTACGGATTTCATCATCTCTTCCAATAACTGGATCGAGCTTCCCTTGGCGTGCCATAGCTGTCAGGTCTTTTCCATACTTGTCCAAAGCTTCATACTTTCCCTCAGGATCTATTGAAAATATAATAAGTCATTTCAGGTCAGTGTTGTGATAATATCACTGGAGAACTAGGTCCACAAGTTGACAGGTAAAAATAACACATATCCAGTAAGTACATCAGCAAGGCGTTATTATTATTTTTAAGTTACAAGACAATGTTAAATGCTCATATATAAAATGAGCATTAAGAAGAAGGGCAATAACTACTTATTTTTAAAATATTAGATATAGGTGGCTGATTTGATCTTCCATGAGCCTTGTCCCCCACTAGGAATGTTGGTGTCTTCCATTAAAATAAGAAGCAAGTTATTTATCAATGTTTACTCATAGCTAGGTAAATAAGTGACATGCTGCAGTTTTATACGGGCATAAACATGTGAAAGGATACATGCTCCAAACAAGTTACATCAGGGTTGCTCAATGTAGTTTCAGAAATGAAGGAAAAATCAGGGGAGCTCATACCTTGATCCACTACATTTTGCTTCCCTCTTATCGATTCAATGGCTGATTTCAAGGTCTTTACATTAATTTGAAAATCATTGAATAGTTGTCTCCCAAATCGCTTATCATCAGCAAAGCCGAGGACTAGATGTTCCACTGAGACAAACGAATCACCATACTCTTTCTTATAGTCTCGTGCTCTCTGTATCAGAGCTTCTAAGTCACGTCCCAACATGGATCCAGGATCTTCACCTAATACCTGAATCAACAAACAGACTTCAGAAAGTTATCTCACGAGAAATATTTTCAGCTGAATAGAGCAAATAGGAGAATGGTAGTAGTATATGATATACTCTTTTTTATAAGAAGTAGAAACTACTACTTCATCTGCTGAAGTTGAGATAAGAGATTCATTATCTTCAGTATCCTAGTACTACTTCACTAGAACTTAGCTGAGATAAGAGATGCATTTTGATCTATGACATCATAATATTACTTGATAAGAAGTAGAACAGCACTGTCTGAATAAGCAGAAAAGTTCACGACCCAATTGTATCCTATACTGTATAAAAAAGTTCAGTGAAAAAACAATTCACAGACATGAAAACAACTGACAAGAGAAAACAACTGAAAAGAGAGGCACAGTTATGCAGAGGTAGACCACAGGAGATCCTAAATAATACAACTATGCAGTGATAGCAATGTTTCCATCAGCACAATCCACATCCACCAGTGAATGAAAATAAGAAGTGTCTATGAAGTAGTTATTTTCTGAACTGTGTCGGCAGGTCATCAAAATCAAAGTGTGTGTAGGTTAAATCAGCACCTTGGGCTGCCTTTGGATAAACTTCTCGGTAGCATCCAGAAGCTTTGTATTGTCTATTCCAGCCTTGGAAAAGATGCGCCGGGCAAGCCCGTTCCTCTGCTCTAGCAAGGATTTCATCAGATGTTCTGTCTCCACAATCTGGTGTTTACTCTCCTTGGCCACCTCGGGTGAGGAGACAATTGCTTGCCACGCCATCTCAGTGAATTCTTGTTGTGTAATCTGTTAGCAAAATAAACAATGATGAGCATTAACAACCTATTGCATACATGGAATGGCATTTAGAACTAAGGCTCCGTTTGGTAGAGCTTTTTTATTAACTTTTCGATCGGCTTCAACTGAAATTATACCAAACGGTTTTAGAAAGAGCCGTTTCTCCTTCTTTTTGGGAGAAGCCGAGAGTGAAGCTATGAAGCCACGAAAATGTGTCTTTTTCGTGGCTTTTTCGTCCACGTGATATTTTCTTTTATTAACTACTGCTACAAAAAAACCTCTTTTTGAAAGAAGCCAGAGCTGAAGGAGCCAAAGCGCCTAAGACGAAGCTTGCCGAGCGAACAGTGGCCGCATCAAAAGGAGAAAATCAAAGCGGGCAGCAGGTTATAGATAAGCGGTCCGTACCCTCCCGTCCCGGCTGCTGGCGCTGCACCTTACGGAGAGCGGCGCCCGGCGGCGTCCCCAGCCGACCACCGGCGATGCCAGCCCTCCCGTCCTCATCATTCTGAGCCGCATCGTCCTGTACCTCGCCGGGCCCTCCCTCGCCGCGCCCCACGCCGCGGCGACGACCAGCGTCGGGGCCGCGGCGGCACCAGCGAGGCAGGGGGATGGGAAGAGCACGTCGGCGGTGTGTGGCGGCGCGGCGGCCATGGTGGAGCGGGGCAGGCCGGCTGCGACACACCCAAGTGCCAACTCGATCCGGGTTGCAGGGTTTAGAGTAGCTTGGCGCGTTAAGCGATTCGAGCCCGGAGCTACGGATTGCCGGATTGGGGGTAGCGGAGCGAACACGATAAGGTACGGTGCTATGGCAATGGAATCGGGCGCGGCAGCGGCGGGCCGCGGCGAGAAGGGTATTATAGGTAGATCGTTGGCGGGCGCGCCCGCGTCGTGGCGTGGAGGCGGAGGAGGTTCTGGGAGGTTCAAGTGAGCACGAGCAGGGTGTGGAGACGGGACGAAGGAAGATGACGATGAGGGAAGGGGTGGGGCGCGGGCCTTGATCTCGCGCCGAGCGGACGGGATCTTCGCTGATGGGCGTGGTCCTAGGCGCCTGTGTGGCTAACACAACTGCTACTCCACTACCAAAAAAATATATCGATTTTGTGCCTCTAAATTTGGTCAATAATTTTTACGCATGATCTCTCACACAAAACTAGGGAGGTGATTTCTCAGAGAATTTGTACTGAAGTCTTTGTCAGAAAGTGATTCTTAAGACTTTTTTTTGAGCTTTACGAAACTAAGGGTGCTTTTAGTACGGTTTCAATTTTTCAAAAAATCAAAAGTATTTTAGTTTTAATTCAGAAACGTTTCTAGTTAGAAACAAAATCACTTTAAAAACTGTTTGGTAAATTTTACTAATTTACATTCAATAAAGTAAGAAGGAGAATTAAAATGCGTAATGTACTTTTTTTTATTAATATTAAAAATATCGGAACAACTTTAAAAAATTGTGAGAATAAAAAAACTTTTAAAAATTTTTTAACTAATAAAATAACTTTAAAAAACTTTAAGAACTAATAAAACAACTATAGAAAACTTTAAAAATAACTTAGAAGGCATCTACACGAAGAGTTTGAGAAGACGAATCTAACGAAACAACTTTAGAAAAATTTAAAAACCTGAGTAAACTTCTTTTAATTCCTAAGATTAACCATTGTAATGAGTAAAGCAGTCATCACCAACCGTGTTTCACGAGCGAAACACCAAAAAAGACATTTCACGTGCGTAGGTCAAAAACGAGAATCATTTCAAGTGATTCAGCCATAGATCATTTCACCGTTTCTATCGATTGGAAGCCATTGGATCCATTCTGTCTCGAAACCGAATCGATTCGATCGTCCAAGCGCACCCTAATTTTCTGATAGAATTAAAGGAGATATGCCAAGCGTTGTTTTGAAGAGAAGTGAATGATGTGTGTATGGTTTCTAATTTTTCATTAGGTCATGGTAATTCTCGATTTGATAAAAATATAATTCGAACTCCGCAATCGCAACATCACTTCTCTGGTTATCAACTGTACGCACATGAGAAGGTTAATCTCAGTCTCTAAACCAAAGAACACAAGCAAGAACAAAAAATAATGCAACTCAATTGCGAATCAAAATTAACTCACGAAGTTGAAATCCAACAAATCTAAACCTAATGACTACTGATTATATAGAATTTAAGGCTTATTTAGGCGCAGACCCTAATACTAATGAGTCTAGAAAAGATACACGGCTCAATGGTCAAAAAATAGTATCGGTTTTTGGATGTTATTGTGTTTTAACGATTTTCGCTGACTTCGGTTGAATTTGAAGATGAGACTGGTGCCGTTGGAAAGTTTATCTTCTTAGATTTTTATTCATATCTAGAATGTCAGAAGTGGATCTTGTATACGACCTAGGCATCTTTTTTAGTGAGGGCTTCTCTTGGAACTTGGAGGCAACTCGACTCTGAGTTGGATTAAACCTCCTTCAGAGTCCAACGTGCATTACTAGTTTTAGCATTTCAAGTCCTTTTTCATGCTTCCCTTAATCCTCTTCAATATTCTTAATCATGATAAAATTTCTAGATAGCAATCTATTTTCAAAAGAAAAAGGACATGTGTTTGGGAACAAGCTCACCTCTAAATTCAATTATTATGCACAAGCTGTAGTAGACGGAGGAACGTTGTGCGTAGCAATGAAAAGATATCCTCATCATCCTCCACCTCTTGAATCGGAGTCATCCTTGACTCAAGCTTATTTTTTTCTCCGATGTATGGCTTCAAATCAAAATCAAAAAGTTGAAACAGCAGTGCATGTGTAAGCTTATATTTCAAAGTGGCAAAGGACTTCTCTTGTGTGTGGTCCCATTGTGAAGCCACTGTGGGCGCAGGCCAACTCTTGTTCATTCCAGAAATTAAGTGAATCTGGTGCTCAATCCTTTGAAAGTTTGGTCAGATTTTGTTGCAAGCATTACAAGACTTCAAATTTATTGCTTGCTGATTTTCAGATATAGGAGGATGTTTTTTCTTCTCATTAGCAAGTCTGTCCCTATCAGCTTGTACAATTTCAGCAGGAGTCAAAGGTAGTAAAGTAATTTTCTTTTCTTTATGCCCGAAGGTATATTTATTACTTTTACTATAGTGAATAGCATCATTATCATGTTCTCATGGATGATCCAATAACAATGAACAAGCTTGCATAGGTACAATATCACAATCTACAAAATCAATATAAGTGCCAATGGAGAATGGAATTCGACAAATTTTTATTATCTTTGCCTTATCAGAGTCATTTAACCATTGGGTATTTTTCGGATGTGGATGTAGCCGTGTGCCAAGTCAAGCTTACTGATCAAATCAGTACTAACTAAGTTATTGCAGCTCCTACCATCAATAATCACGCATGCACGCCAGCTCTTTATCACAAAATGAATCTGAAACAGACTATGCTCTTAAATTTTATCAAGGTATACCTGTGAGGAAAGTGCTCGTTGGACAATGATAGTCCTGTAGGCCGAAGTGTCATTAGCATCAAATACTTGGCCATCATCATCATCAGAAATCTTATTATTAGATTCTTTATCTTTCAACATACGAAGTACTTATGTATCTTCCATCTTCAGTAGCAAGGTATGCCTGCTGACTTTGACAATCTCCCCACATATATCCCTTGTCAAGACACTGATGGCGCTTTATGTTAGAGGAGCACCTTGCAGAAGCAGTGGAGGATGTAGTCTTGATGGGCACCTACAAAGAATCTTACTGGAATCCGAAGATGGCACCGAAGGGGTTGATTTCGGTGCTGCTGTAGTGTTCGACGGTGGTGGGGTACGTGTGGTCGAAGAAGAAAGAAACGCCGACCGTAGAGTGTATGTACGGGTGCTGTTCTGTTGTTGTCATTCCTGTAATTCTTTTTCTGCTAGCACAGTAAGGTGGAACAACTGTTTGATAGTATCATAATCTTTATAATCAACAATGTCCTAAATTTCATGACACAATCCATCGTAAAAATGACAGATAGTATCCTCAATGTCCTCTTCTATCCCACAACGCATCATATCCTTTTGTAACTCAGCAAAATAATCTTGAACAGATTTATCATGTTGTTCTAAGTGTTGCAATTTTTACGCAGATCTCGTTGATAGAAAGGGAAAACAAAACGGTTACGCATAACATATTTCAATCTATCCCAATTATCAAGTTGCAAATGCGCTTTGCAAAGATCAGCCCACCATAGTAAAGCAAAATCTCGAAACTCACTAGTAGCTTGTCTAACTCTTTGATTTTTTAAGACTAAGTGAAACGTAAATTTTTATTTCAAAATCCTCTCCCAATCAAGATAAGCTTCAGCATCATAATTATCAGAAAAAGGTGAGATGGTAAATTTAATCTTAGCGGAAGGTTCGTAAGGAGCATGATTTTCATTACCTCTCATACCTTGGCAGTTACGGCGCTGACTATCGCGAAATTTATTCTGTTGGTCTTTATTGTTGTCAGCGTCATCCTCAGAGTTGTTCTCGTTATTAACTTCCTCTCTCTGTGGTGGACATCTCTCAAGGGTTGTCATATGAGTTGAGAGACGCTGAAATTGCTACATCTCCATCTCATTGAATTGCTCGTTCATCCTTTGATCGAACTTAGCAAGAGTGTCAGCAAGTTGATTTTAACTGACACAATTAGCGAAGTCGCTTAGAGAGTTAGCAGCTTCATAAAGTTTAGCCTTATCACTTCTAGACTTATCACTTCCTGCCATGGTTAGAAAACAACAAAGAAGCAAAACAGTATATTATTCCTACACTACGGTGGTGTATCACAGATCTGCAAAAAGAAATGACTTAACAAGTTTTTACACGGTTCTTACCAAAGCATGGTAAAGGGCGGTACAACCGGTGGTAGGAGAAACCAGAGTCATAATCTCACAATTGCAGGGTCTACAATGCTGATTTGAGTGGATATGTAGAGCTTGGAGGGCTAAAATAATGATTAGTAGAACACAATTCTAAAACAGATAGTAATGCTGAATAAGTGTTTCAAAAATGTAATTTTAGTTGGTGGTCCAATCTTAAGAAGAATCCAAAGATAACACACAAAGATCAGTAACAGACGCTGCTCCAAAGATCATCAATCAGCACTGATATAGCACAAGACAATGATGTCCTCGATTATGTCACTTTTTTATTTTTTTTAAAATTTTCACTATTTTTCTCTTGACGAATCACGAAGATGTTTGAAATTGCACGCTAAAGCTTGTAAATTCACAAAGGTCCTCTTCCGGAGGATTTGGCCTTCAAAATTTTATCAAACCCCTACAAAGTAGGAGATTCAAATGCATCTTTTTGTTCTGATAATTTGAAAAAAAATGTGCCTAATTTCGAGTTTGTATGCAAAAGTTATAGCCATTTTACTGAAAGATGCCTGAGACATGTTTTTAGAAGGTGTGCAATGCAATCGGGTGATGATTTTGTGGATATTTGAGCAGTAAATAATTATGGAAAGGTGAATTTATTTGTGATCAAAATATAGGATGGGTGGGCGGAATAAAATTTTGATGCAAAAAGACTAAATAATAAATGTGACACGATAACAGATCCGAACACGATAACAGATGAACGACGAAGAAAAACAGCTAGATACAAAAAAATTTCAAAATCCAGCAACCAAAACATAAACTAAGGACACAAATTCAACACTAACTCTAAAATAAAATTATGCGAAGTCTAAACACGGCTTGGATTAAAGAACACCTAATGATCTACTTTTTTTTGCGTTGCGGCTTTTCTTTGGATGATAAGATGAATGTAAAATAGACAAAGATTGATGTAAATTTGATGATATACCTAAAGCTCTAATACCACTTGATGTGTACGTGGTTCTTAATATTTCGTCACGTTATAGTAATTCTCGATTTGATAGAGATGCAACACACAATAGATCCGGTCTTAAATCAACACAATTAGAACCCCGCAATTGCAACACCACTTCTTCTCTAGATATCAACCGTGCGCACACAATTGACCTCACCGAAAAGACTAATCTCAGCCTGTGAATCGAAGAACACAACTTAAATCTAATGACGACGGCTATTGATTATATAAAATTTAAGGTGTCTTTAGGGGCAACCCTAATAATAATGGGGTCTAAAAAAATACACGGTTCAATGGACAAAAGATAGTGTTGTAGCACTAAGGTAGTTTCTAAATGTTATTATATTTTAATAATTCTCGCTGACTCTAATCGAATTTGAATATTAGACTGGTGCCATTGAAAAATTTATCTTCTTATCTTTTTATTTATATTTAGAATGTCCAAAATGAATTATATATGCAATCGAAATGTTCATTTTAGTGCAAGCTGCTCTTAAAACTTAAGGACAACTCGATGCTAAGTTAGATTAAACCTCCTATAAGGTGCAACGTGCGTTCCTAGTCGTGAGCATCCCTTCTTTACGGTGGCCGCGACGGCGTGGAGCAGCTGCTTCCTCTGCCCTGATCTCTGCGCTGCCCTCATCACACGCAACGGCCATTCCACTGCCCTGCAAGACCCCCACCTTTCAACTGCCCGTCGGTGGCATCCTTCCCTCCGTGATCAAGTCTCTCGGCCACGCCTCTGAAAACTCTCGTAGCTGGTTTTGCTTTTAGCCCACTGATCAGTTTAGGAATCGTTATTTGACTACCCTTGATATATCGCATATGAATCAAGCAATACTCAGCAGCAGTTCCCTTTTAAAATCCAAGTAATAATAGGTACCTAAAAATATGTATTTCCTTTGATTTTGATCATTTCCCATTTTCTCTATGGTATATAATTATAGGATATGCACAACTTACAACTATAAATATAACATTATCAATCTGTATTGATATTTAGCTAAGCTTACTCTCAATATTTTAAAACATGTTTATACTATTTCAGTGTGGATATACAGTCAAAAATGCATAACTGTATCATTGGATAAATTGGAGCAAAAAGCTATTTTTTGCTTTTCGAAGTCATTTGAAAAAATATGTATGAGTTCCTCTCTACGAATTACACCTGTATCTTCCTACCAGCTCCATTACTTTTACATCCAAATTACGTACTCGAATGTCTTCACATTCATGGTTTTCGAGAATTAGAAATATACTACTAATTTACAGCCGCTAAAAATAGCTAAGTGTTAAAATGAGAACAATAAAATGAAAATCTAGAGTTGATTAAATGAGTAAAATAACAACATTATTTATCTTAAGATCTTCATTACCAGTCCACCATCAATTAATGTGTCTTGCCTTCTTGCAGTTGTAATGCTCATTTCAATTTTTTTGATATGGGAGCATACTGTGTGAAAACAAACATTGCCAACCCTGGCGCGCCTCTTGGTAATACATTGTACTTCTTCATCGTTTACATTGTATTTTTTATCATATAAAAGCTTTTGAAATGTTGATATTTAGTTAGAGTGCCACCTGGTTGATGATTCATAACTATGGTAAGAACTGAGCATTTGATGCAGGATTCAGAACTATGAGAGTAGTCACAAATTAAGACGGGACTATATAGGTAAAGAATCAATTTTTTCTATCAATGGGCAAGCATCCTTGTTGCTAAACGAGCAAACGGTAATCATGTTGCTCCATCAAGACGCTCGTAGCTCCGCCGCAGCCGAGACCACCACCATCCGCCGCGGAAGAACCGCGGGACGAGGCCGCAAAGCCGTCTAAACCTCCTCCGCCGGCGCATGAAGTTACTGTACCTCTTGACCTCGTCCAGCAGCCACTCTCGGTCATCGTCGTCGAGGCAGTCCAGCGCGCGGGCGAGCACGGCGCGCGCACGGTCGGCCCGGCCGAGACGCAGCTCCGCCTTGGCGTACCTGGCGTGCACCGCGGGGTCGCGTGGGCACGCGGCCACGGCGAGCT
>BCLH01000005.1:292486-376096 GCA_001602315.1 Zoysia pacifica | reverse complement strand
CGCGTGGTCCGCCTCCATGGCGGTCCACGCGCGGTAGACGGTCGGGTAGTGGACGCCTGCGGCGAGCGCCGCGCGGAGGAGGAGCCGCGCCTCCCGTATGTCGCCGTCGCTGCGGAACATGCCCAGCGCCGATTCGCACCACCGCACGGCGCGACCGCGCGCGGGGTCTGCGGCGTCCAGCAGCGCGTAGACACGCCGCCGCCGCTCGACCCACGCGTCGCCCGTTGCCGTGCGCGCCGTCGTGCCAGAGCGACAGAGCGAGATGCAGACGCGCGGCGGCCTGAGTCTCCAGCGTCTTCGCGAGTTCATGGCCGCGCCGCGCGAGTCTTCGAGCAAGCGTCGGCGTGGGTCTCTCGCAGAAACAGCCTAAGCTCTGTGATTCCGTTCGCTACTGAGCTGGACTGCCTGGACATCAGGTGCTCATGGTGAATTGGTGACCTGCTTGACCAGGAGAATCTTCTGCACATTATTTACAACGAGCATTGCAACTTGACAATGTGAAATGTCAGAGAAGAATACTAAAGAAAAGGTGCAAGAATCATGCCGTACATACAAGCATTGTACAAAGTCAGCGGCCAAAACGAGACTGCACATATCGAGTCATGTAGATAAATAGTAGCAGCACTTGCTCCTGCATGATTGAGAAAAGTAACCTGCATGATCCAACCAATGGCACCACATATACATAAATATACAAAGTTAAGCTTATCATTCGCATGACCATAGAACTTCGAATTGCATATGTAGTAGTGTTGGCCAAGAAATTGTTTCGAGTTTGTATCAGGATTCACGAATGCTTGAATCAAACTTTTGTACATGTTCGAAGCATTGTGTTATGAATCATCAAGCCAGAGAATATGTTTTTAGAGATCATTATTGTGATTTCCATGTCAAATTGAATAATCAAAAGGATAAATAGGGTTAAGATTTGACCACATACAACATTCTATTTTTGCTGATGTTATCACTTTCGAGACAACTGGTTCAAAACAGTAAAAAAAGAGCAGAAACTGGTAAGTTGATGCATTTCTGAAAAGTTTAGCATCACACAATAGAACGACATCAAGCACAGGTCACGAAAGGAGCAAATACACGTTCATTACGGGCAATTTGCCTTCGAACTTTTGTACATGGCACAATTCAACATCAAGGGCAATTTAATTACTGGCTGTCATCAAATTTGTAACTCACGCCCCTCAAGATTAAGGGCAACTCAACACAGAAAAAGAAAATGGACGGAGAAACGCTTTGAACACAATACAACACTCACAAGGGCGGGAAACGAGTGAGGAACTTAATTAAATAGCCACATTCTCTTTGCTACTATCTACAATGCTGTCACATGATGGCACAACCGCACCTGAAGTCTTTTGCTTTCTTTGTTGCTCTTTTCTCTGTAACCACCAAATGGATTACATATTAGTCTGAAAGCTATGCAGTGATGGAAATTAGTTTTCATTGCAAAAGGTCGAGCAATTACCAGATTGTTTGCCTGAAGTTGGTGCACGGACTACGACATGCATTGTTGTCATCCCAGAGAAGTCACAAATTGAGCTTTTACATTCTGACAGGGTCTTGTTGTTCTCCAATATCTTCCCAGCATTAATAAGCTTAAGGTCATTCACAGTCCTTGGACCTTTTTCCTTATCTGTTGAAAAAACGAAATTTGCAAAGTATATTAATCAGCTGTTACAAAAAGTAAGAATATTACAAAACAAAAATATTGAAGACCAAATGCATTTGGTCATACTTTATTAGAAAGAGAAGATAACTGTCGTTCGGTGACCTATTGCACTGCATAACTGGATTAACTTCAAGTTTCAAATGTTAAGCAAATGATACAACCATTGGATTTCCTTATCCCAGAGAATGAGGATATGCAATAGAAAAGGATAGATTTTGTGTTTTTTTATTACTACATCTATGGGAATTGTCCCTAAGATTACCAACTGCTCAAGAGCACTCTTTTATTAGAAGGTTGGTAATGTGATCTCTTTATCCCTAACCAATTACACAACTTGAAACAAGTTTTTTTTTTTAAAAAAAAATCATCTTTGCTACTCCACACTTATTAATCATGTTCTGTTGTCACCTTCAAAAGAAATCCCTGTCCTGACATCCCTTTGGCCAAAAATTAAATTTTCTTTGACCACTCTACTCACCCTATCCTAACCATGTAAAGCACCACATTATTCTCTTATCACTTCCTTCTAAAGGGTACTGTATCACAGAAATCCTGCTGCTATATAAATAATTCATCAAAATAGCATGAGGTTACTATCTAGTTAGCATGCAAAGTAGGACATCTATGTCACTAATGATGCAAACTGATAGTAACTAGGTTACAGCTCTAGGTGTGAGGCCTACAACCAGGCTTCAAATACTAGCGTGCACAATATGGAATAAAAAAAATCCACTCGCAGCGTCCCATTTACTTGGTCTGATCCAACCTGTGGTGGGTGGACCCTCATGTATGGGGTGGCTCAAAGCATGAGTTAATGCCCAAACAACAAGGGGCAGCTCCTTGAGAATGAGACATGGGTTCATGAATTTTCTCAGCCCCTGCTTTGCAGGTGTTTCTTCTTAAAAGGAAAATACTGTGGGGATGGTCTTACCCCTGGGGCCAAGTTTTTTATGTCACTAATAATTAATCCAAGTTGTTCAGAAAAAAATATGTTTATTGCAGCATGAAGTGTCAATAACACAGTTTTACAACTCCTACAGAAAAGAGTAACGAACATATAATATGATAAGACACACCCGACCAGTATATTTAAAGGAAATTTAATTCCTAGATAGTTTCCTCCTGAATATTGGTTTCAAATCATTCTAGTCCAATTTGAGTATAGAATAAGTTAGTTTAGGACCAATACTAGCAGAATCAAACAGGACATTATCTTTTAGAAGCTGGCCTATAACACGCTTAGATATAACTGATCATGAGGACAGCATCCACTTTACATTTGAAACTTCCTGCTATACAATATTGGGTGACTAAAACATATACATGGATCCGCTTAACTTGATATATTAGCTTCATGTAACAACCATATACCTCATACTTTAATGCACATATTAGTTCTATAAAACAGCAATCACATACTCTTATTGTTGCAGTTGTAGCTTAGACCCTAATGGTGTTCACTAACCATGGTTAGTAGATTAGAAAGCATCAGCTTTCCGCTGTTCCTGGAATTGTCACAAAAATAGTTACGATCTGTTTGTTGTTGCCAACAAGTCATGTTCTTCCATCGGAAAAGAAGCCATTTATCCATAGAGGGATTGATTTACATACATATTCGCTTTTGAGGGCCTTCATTACCAGATAAGAAATAAGGGCGTCAAGGCCAAAACCAATGTGGCATCAGGTTAGGTGGTAGTGCTCGATGTCCGAATGCTCCTCTTGGTTTGGATAAACAAGTAATATTAGGACTGAGAGAGTTCATCAGCTTCTGGCAATTGGATTTGTTAATCATTTGTTCGCGTTAAGTTGTAGGAGCCGTGTTACAATGTTGCAATTTTCATATCATCCTAAATACCAACATTCTCGATTTAAGTTCTTTATATGAAAACCCAACAGCTTTTAAAAGATTTTACACCCAAATAAAAGCAGGTAACCACCATAATATTTCCTTTCAGCATGTCTGATACCTAAGGTGGTCAAGATTGCTCACACAGACAGTAGATAATTGGATGAACCAACAGAAAGAGACAAGAACATGTGCCAACTTAGGATCCATAGAGAGCTTATCTGACGAAAAAGGGTTAATTGGATATGTGCCATTATAATTTTTGCGGAACGAAAATTTACCATTATACTTTCGGAAATGAGCTACGTGCCATTATAATTTACACAACACACACTTGAAGATATGGCATTTTATACAATTTTATCCGTCCCTGGCCCACATGCAGGCCACCGTAATTTCGTATGTTTCAGATCGCCCCTCTCCTCTTTCTTTTCTCCCTCTCTCAGATGAGCAAGACCTGGATGCTGATGATTGCACCGGTGAACTCGCACCACTCGCTCGAGCTACAGCTCATCCATGCGAACCTGTCCGGCTTCACCCACAAGCTCGGGGTCCTGTTCCAGTTTGAGATCTACAACATCGACACCCTGGCTATGTTTTTAAGGCGGTCAGGTGAGGTGCGGCACTTGGCACCCTTCCAATTGCCTAGGCGACCATAAGGCGAGGCAAGACGACGCCATAACAGTTTAAGAAACAAGAAAACAGAGATAGAAAAGGGAAAAAGAAAAGAAAAAGAAAAAGGAAAAAAGAGAGAAGGGAAGAGAAAAAGCCCAGCCCATTAACCAGCCCACTATTTCACCTACTTCCCCAGTCCCCAGCCCACTCACACTCACCCAATTCTGCTTGTCTTGCCCGACCAGATGGACAGCACCGCCGCCTCTCCTCCAGTCACTACCCCACTGCTCCAGCTCCTCCCTCCCTCACCGCTACTCTCTCCTCGCTGCTCCTCCCTCTCTCTCACCTGCAGCAGCTGCTCCTCCCTGCCCCTCACCTGCAGCCGCAGCTCCTCCTCTAGGTCGCTGGCAGCAGCGGCCGTTCCTATTCCTCAGTGCGCCGTCCAGCCGCCGGCACTGCTGCGGCGCTGCCCTTTTCCAGATCTACGGCAAAGCCGACAGTATGGCCATGGAGCCAGTTTTTTAGCCTGGTTGACCATTCCCCAGCTCTCCTCCTTTCTTCTCCTTGCTTCACGCCAGATTTGGTAAGGCGACGGGGGACGCATTGGCATCGCTGGTCGCCTGGACAACTTGACGACGCCCAGGTGTCGCCTAGGCGACGCCTTGAAAACATAGCACCCTGGACCCCACAGAGCTGGTCGCCATTACTAGCGGCGATGCCGTCGCCATCCACCTCCCCGTCTGTTCGGCCACGTGGCCGCAATGCCGGTCATCCTCCGCCTCGTCAAGCGGCTGGGCGCGAAGATCGTCATGTCCGTGAACCACGGCTGCGACCGCACAGCCGCCATGGGCACGGAGCAGCGCGTGGCCGTGGGCATGGACTCAGCAAAGAATCTGTTGGGCAGCAAGCCGTAGGCAAAGGCGTCCTGCAGCGTGACGAACACGACCATGTCGTCAGAGTCATCGGTTCAGAACGGCAGCTAGCAAGTCGCTCCACTGATCAGCCACCAGGCTCCTGAAGCTCGTGCTTTGTTGGTACGCTGGCCGCGTCGCCTCCTTCGCCAGTGCCGGCTCCTCTAGAAGGTGCTGTGCAGCAGTGAATGCCTCCGACGCTGGGTGCAGCAGCAGCCTCTCCTGAGTCTCCTGTGCACCAAGATGACGAGCTCTGTTGGGTGTATGAGCGACCAACCATTGAAGCGATAATCACTGGAAGTGTGTTGAATCTTATCAAAGATCGATGGTGGCTCCATGAATTGATTTGGGGGAAAACTCTAAATTGAAAGCTTCTCCGGCAGCATCAGCGACGAGGTCTTGGACTACCAAAAAGGCTTGGGGGACGCTTCCTTTTGACAGCTGCGACCGGTTCGAGGTGGTGCGGTGGCCGGTGGGATAGTGATGGAGGGAGAACGAGAGTGAGAAAAGAAAAGATGTCGTTTAGGCGCACATTAGGGAAGAAGAAAATATGGGGCAAAAAGGGATATATTAAAATATTTCTGTCTGCAGGTGGGCCTAACATGTTCTAAACCGTATAAAATGGCATATTTTCAACTTTGTCAAAATTATAATGGCACCAAGCTCATTTCGGAAAGTTCAGTCGTAAGTTTCC
Organism: Zoysia pacifica; assembly: GCA_001602315.1. Taxonomy (NCBI): domain Eukaryota; kingdom Viridiplantae; phylum Streptophyta; class Magnoliopsida; order Poales; family Poaceae; genus Zoysia; species Zoysia pacifica. Next base: position 370,346 of record BCLH01000005.1, on the reverse strand, counting down.
AAACCATGATGAAATTATAATGGCATGGTTCCAATTAACCTGATAAAAAAGGGTAAGAACAACTTAAGGAAAATGCATTTTTTAACACTAAAGCAACAGAACTTCAGTTCAAAAAAAAAAAACTTCCTCTGCAGTCATATACAGTACAAGTATGCTCACAAAGAACTGCTATCATCAGTACACTGTCGCATACTTCCACTCTTCTTTATCACATGAACCCCTTAATTCTGCCCTATTTTTTTCTATTTCGTCTCTTAGTTTCTCAACAATTAGTTAGGATTCATCACAGTTTCTGTAACACATTTATGCATTTCCCATAAATTAGAGAATATGTTTAGTACATAGATTCATTAATTAAGCGTGAAGGGGTATAAGAAATTTCAGCAACCATGACACTGATTCATTAACCAATATGATTGGCAGCAACTTCAACAGACTGCATTTGTTGATAAACATAAAATACTGTTGGTTAAACACGGTTATCCATTTCCGCTGAGGGGCACAAGCCTCAATTATTGGGCCTCGAACTGAGCGAATGACCTCTGACGGCCACACCACAGTCCTGTACACCTCAAGATTCCAAACCAAACGGCGGTCGTTCAAGGGACAGAATCCAACCCAAGGAAAGCGATGGCCACGCCAACGCCGATCGCACAGCACCGGCGCCACACCAGCGTTGCTAAGCATCAATCTTCCCTTGCACTAAGAGGTGAGAGAGAATATGCCGAGGGGGCGTCCAGGGAGGAACCGAACCTTTGGGCCACTGGGCGATGACGGTCTCCTTGAGCGTGGCCACGGTGGACGCCGCCGCGTACTGGTTGGGCCCGATGTCGGTGCCATCCGGCAGCCGGAACTTGATCTCGAACTGCTCCTGGACGCCGGACATCTCCTTCCCCTGGAACAAGCCAACGGCCTGAAAAAAAAAAAAGACAGCACGTTAGTACGACACTGTAACAGGGGAGCGGGGAGGGAGAAGACGACGAGGCGGAATCGATCGATTGGTTTCTTACCAGTAACGGAACCTCCAGGCGAATCGCTCTCACAGGCAGGCACGCACGCACCGGAGCCTTCGCCGAATCTTGGCTGGGGTTAAGCCTTCTCGGGCTGCCGAGAACGGATCAAGAAGAAGGTAGCGGGCAGCGAAGGCGGATCGATGGAGTTCACGAGCATCAAGAGGTGAGGTGAGAAGCGAAGTGGGAGGAGGAAGGGCGATGGTGCGGTGGCCAGGAGGCAGGGGGGAGATGGGAGCAGCCGCCGCAACGGAAGGAAGAGGTGGGTCAAGGTAAGGACACGGCGCGGGGCTGCCTGTGGTGTGGTCAGCCAACCGCAGCGGCGCCGCGCGACAGGATGGAAAGTCCTCACATCGATTCCCGACCCGAGACCGCGTTTTTGTACTTACCGTGCTGTTCAGTTGGTCATTCGTCGTTCTCACTACTAGGTCCCGTTGTGCGACGGTGTGGCTTGATTTGCTGGGCCTACGTATGCCTATGGTCTATCTTCAGATGGTAATTTTGGGTATTCCCAAAAAAAATGATAACATATGGTTGTACTCCGTGAAAAAATAAGCGGGATTAAATGCTCGTTTCAGTGCGGTTAAGTGCTAAGCGGACCACCACTGCTTCGCCTAGGGGTATAAGTGCCCAGTACTCGTTTTCAAACCTTCGTGAGGTCGAATCAGCTGCAAAGGCGAGACAGGAGAGGGGGGCCACCGCCTTCGTCGGATCTGAGGTCCAAGTCTCTAGTCCACCACTCTGCATCTTCTTCGCACTCTCGGTCCGCCATCGATCCGCTCTTTGTCTGCTGTCATCGCGCCCGTGGTCCATCGTCATCGTCGCCGCCCCGGATCTAGCACTGTCCGCCAAGCTTCCTTGGTCCTCATGCTGCTTGCTGCGACCGTAGATCTGAGAGAAAGGGATAGAACATAGGAAACTCATAGGTTGTGGCGGCGGCTGGTTGACTCTTGATTGGGTGGTTAGCTGGTTTCAAAACTACAGTAACATGAGTACTCGAAGAGAGAGTTAAATGGGTTAGTAGTGACCTGTATGGGCCGATAGTGAGCAACCCATCTCATATTTTGTTCTTTTTCAATTTTTTTCTTTTTTCAATTTTCTATTTATTGGATAAATTTATAAATATGCACCGCTTAGCAAAATGCCTAAGCGCGCTCCTAAGCTCTAAGCGATGATCCAACACTCACTTAGCGCCTAGCACTTATTTTTTCTTGGGTGTACTCAAGGACCTCAGGTTTCATATCTTGTGGGAGCCGTTCGATTTTGATTTTTCCACTACTGTTTTTTTAGCATACTACTTGTTTTAAGTTTTATTTTTTTTAGTTTTGAATTAAATCAATTTGATCGGCTTTATACGGTGCGAACGAGCTCGTAACTCCCTGGTAGAGCAGCTCGATGGAGCCTCTACCGCTTGGGTTCGAGGCTGACCCAAAACTCCACGCGAGGAATTTACTCCCCTTTCAAAAAAAATACCGATGTCATCGATTTTCAATCAGTTCATTATTTTAGAATTTTTAATTTTCTTTAAACTTTTAAATCAAAACCGGTCATTCATCCAAACTCAAATAGATTGGTGTGATCCAAAACCACGAGGTCTAGTTTAGATAGTTTTGTGAATTTAGCTCAAGGATAACAAAACCGAAATAAATCATCCAAATTTCTGTGGTTTTTTTATTAAAACTAGTATGGATTTGTTTCTTTGATTCAATGATTTTCAAACAAATAAAATTTATTTTTTTAAAAAATAAATATTACTACTACCAAAATTTGTTCCTAAAAACCGTTCAGTAACCGCCTAACCAGTAGGAAACACCCAAACCGCTTAAGCTCACTGGATTTTATCCAATCGCTAAGGCCTCGTTCGGTTCATTGTGAACGGCGTGAAATGTGGCCCATTCCGACCGGATCAGCCTGACCTGGATTGAATACTGGTCTGGTTCGGATTGCACGTTCGGTTAAAGTTGGCCCGGAAAGGAATACGGCTCGGAACGGCCATTCCGTGCCTTATCGGGCCCGGATCGAAGCCAGACCTGCTCACACCCGGAAGCAAACCGCGAGGCGACGGCTTGAGTGACGGCATCACGATGGCTGGCCGCTGGCGACGCACTCGAGGCGATGCGACGACGACGAGCGGCGCTCCCCCACCCGACGTCCTCCCCCTACCTTGTGCTTCTCGCGGGTAATCACATCGCTCTCCTTTTCATTCCCCTCTCCTCTCCTTGGCCCCTAGGTTCTTAGCTTGAGGTCGACCGTCGGGATTCTTGTAACCTTGTTTTTCCTTTCCTTTGCTGGATCTGCTCTACCTTGTTGCGTCACTGCGTGGTTAAGCTGGGTGATTTTATCTGAGTCATTTTCAAACGAACTGTATGGTTCCTATTTTTCTTTTCACTTCGAGTAAACCAGACATGTCTCCCCGGACTGCGGCCTGCGGAGCATAGCAGGCAGTGGCAGCTTCTTTTAGCTTCGTAGTCCAAAACTTGTGGGCAGCATGTCGGATAAGAGATGTGAGGGATATTGTACTCAGCGGATGTGATTAGCAGAATGAGGAAAGTATTTCACTACTGCTACAGATAAGAAAGGCGCTGATAGGAAGTTCTAAATGAACTTGTGGTCATGATTTTGCTAACTAACCAATTTAGCATCAGTCAAGTTAGAATTAAAAGAAAATGGAAGGATCGAACTTGGCAAAGGCACCAGACATAGAAAATTGTGTTTTGTATTGCCCGCCGTCATCCAAAAAAACAGAGATTTTTCTCTGTTCTCTTAACAAGATCAAGGATCTGCATCGCTTTGGCTGAGAAATTGATTGATATTTTTTTATGCTTTGATTGGATTCATAGCATCACTGCATATTGAGCAGAACTTTGTGCACCAATAAAGTATCTTTTTATGCTAATTTTTGCAGCATGACATGCTAATCACAAAGAGTAAGATTTTTTGCAATTTGGTGTAGTATATGTTTTATGCAGTATCTGTTTGCTTAGACATATGTTTTTATATTGTTTTGTGTGTGCATGTCTTGAAAGAACAGAACAACACTGAGGGCCCCTTTAGTAGAGCTCTCAGCTCTTGATTCTTCTGTGAAGTGATTCTGTAGCTGAAAGTGATTTACTTTGATTCTCTAGAATAAACTCTTATAATCAGGATAGAGAATCACTTCACAGAATCAGGAGAAGCTACTTTTTTCAGCTCTCAGCCCCTTAGTTCATTTCAGAGAATCACTTCACAGAATCAGATAAGAATCACTTCTCCTGAAAAACAGCGTTTGGCAGAGCTCCCCTGATTCTACCCGAGAATCAGGAGCTGAGAGCTCTGCCAAAGGGGCCCTGAGTTCAGATTCAGCTTCCTTGTTATGCTATTTCTATTTTTCATAAAAATATCATGTTCCTAGACTCCTAGTTGTTATCTTCTTTCTATTTAGGCCTCAATTTTCAACTGCTCATTCATCCACTAATGTGCAGAAATTTCAGCAAAAGAGCCATTCATCCACTAATGTCATCATGAAAACTGGAGGTAGCCTTGCTTGCTGAGTCCTGGAGTGAATGCTTTCTTAATCGATGAAGATTTCTCGACCAATTTATGACATTTCCTATTTTGCTCCAGAGCTAACCTTTCCCATTTGAATTAATATTGCTTGTGATGGAGCATTTCTGGTGCTTGTTGTTTGCTTGTTAAATACTTAATGATGGTCATGCTCACTGCGACTAAAACTTTGACTTTTGTGCGGCTGTCCTATTCATCATAATAGGATTCTAGTGGGAAATAGAGATCTAGCTGTTACAATCAATTCGTTCCAAAGTTCTAGTGTTGCTTATGTAAAATATTACATACTAATCATCTGGTATCACAATGTGACATCTTATTTGTTTTTACTCAAATCTAAAATGTTGTCTGCTTTAAAGTTCAAGTATTTTTGCTCCCACTTACTACTACATTGCACTGTATTTAATTTGTGCATTGTTTTGTGTTTCTTTGAATCTTACTCATGGCTCGCTTGTATTTGCCAGGTTGTAATCTGTTCGGCTGTAGTAAGATCATCTACGCTGGATGTAGTTGGTCCTTTTTTTTCAATTGCAAAATATGTGCATGTGCCCTGGATGATAACTGGTAGCAAAGACGAACAGACATGCTGTTACATTGTTGTGGCTATTTTGAATCCATATATTCACAAACAAGCTGTTACATTAATTGTAAAGTCTTGGCTCTTCTATGAGTGCCCTGCGTGATAAACCGGTTCCATGTCTGCCGAATGCAATTTTTTGTGCACTGGAATGATTCCATGAGGGGGTTTGGATGGTCATCCGGTTTGAGTGAGAGGCCTGGATCCACTCAAACCTGGGCAGGAATGAAAACTATGCGGGGAACCAAACCTGAAGTGCCGAACAAAGGCCTAAGCCACTCGGCTACCTGCCCAAACCGACAAAAAATAAACCCGCTGAGCTAGCCATGCCCAAACTGACCAAAAAACCACTGAGCTAGCCATTTTCATTTCGCTGTTCAAATTTTGATTTTGACTGTTGGTCTAGTGTAAACTCTCAACAATGTTAGTCTAGATGAAAATTGGCAAGCAATCTTCCGTGGAAAAATGGGCAACATACGTAGTCCTGTGAATGAGAATATTCCATTGCCCAAAATCTATTTCATGGAGGAATACTTCATATATTTCAAAAATTAAATTAAAAGTAATATTAGTAGTTTTCAACTATGTGCAAATAAATCTTTTAAATTTGTATTTGAAGATGAGTTTGTTAAAGAAGTTAATTTCTTCTAGATATGTGAATGGAATTCATATGAAATCGCGCATTTTTCTCAAAGGCAACATCAACTTATACATTAATCTAACTAGTTTGGTGTTTTAGTTCGTCAGATATGATTAAGCTTAGATCCTCGTCTTAGGACTTGGGCTTGAGCAAAGCAGCTCAACTTAACAGCCAGGCCACATGCACGTCAATTCACTGCTATATGCACCTCGGCAAGTTAGCATCAGCATCAACATTGGTCCATGCATAAATCGAGACGTGTCTATTCTTCTTCGCTTTGGATGATGCCGACAACCCACAGTTGCTATGGTACTGTCTTCGTTTCAAAATATAAGCATTTCTATATGTAGTCAAAGTCAAACCTTTATTGCTTTGACCATTAATAATTTAAAATTAATAATATTTTATTAGATAAAAATTATATTTTTTGAAATCATCGTGAAACAAGCTTTTATAAAAATGTAAACTATGTAATTTTCTAAATATTATTAGTAAAAGTTAAATAATTTTGATTTTATTTAAACCTAAAAATGCTTCTATTTTGGAACGAATGGAGTAGGATTTAGGGAGCAGTCGAAGGGTACTGGAAAAAGTTTGGATGCAAAGTGAAATTCATCGCTGTTTTTTGGCACAACGATGATAATTATCAGATCTAACTTGAAAATATAGACACCTCCGTCTATAAGTGATGTTTTTTACTTTTTCAAATTAACATTTGACTATTTGTCTTATTTAAAAAATTTACAAAAATACAAAAATAAATAAGTCAAGCTTAAAGTACTTTTAATAATAATTATTTCACAATAAAATAAATAATACTTTCACAAAATTTTTAAATAAGACGAATGGCTAAAGGTTGACTTCAAAAAGCCAAAAACACTTATAGTGGGACGGAGGGAATAGTAAACATTAAACTTACATTTATTTTATCATATTTTAAAAAATAAATATTATTTTATTATATAACATTTTATTTTATATTTATGCCCTATTTAGATTCACTGGTGTCTAGGAATCAGTTTTTAGAAACCAAAACACCTCTAAACAGGATAGTTTTTGCCTTGGTTTATAAAAACCAAATTTCCAGTTTCTTAGAAACCAAAAATCTGATCCATCCTATATTGTTTTGATTCTTTTACCAAAAGACATACTACACTTCAATAAATTCAGATATTTAAAATAAAGGATACACAAAGATGTCATTAGACATCTATAAACAAAGTTTTTAAGAAATCGCACTGGTTCCAAACATGCCTTTAGTTTAGTGAATATATCTTTAAACAATTAGATCTATAAAAAAACTCAAATACAATGATTACATGTTATAGATTTTCTACTAATTATCTACAAAGTATAAGTTACGATTCATTTTAGCAAGAATAATTAAGTTTGAATGTATATATCTAAATGTGTTCTGTTCTATTATTTGCATATAATATGATAAATGAGTTAAGGAACAATTCATTATTCTTTAGTACTTAACAAAAAGTGGATAATAATACATCTATATCTACATATAATACAATTAAAATATTTTTTATATAAATATATCTCTAAAAATACAAAGACTATTCTACACCGAGCCACGATTCCACCAGCGTGCCAACCGACCGAGCCACGATTCCACCAGCGTGCCAACCGACCGAGCTAGCCCCACCTCTCGCCAGTAATTTTCTTTCCATTGCTTCAGTAATTTCTATTCTTTCAACAGTAATTTTCTTTAATTATTTAGTAATTTTTTCAAATTCTTTCAGTAATTTCTCCAGATTCCTTCAGTAATTTTTCTAGATTCTTTCAGTAATTTCTTTCCTTCAGAGCAAATCTCATCACCGACGAGCTCGCAGCGCAGCCAGCGATGCCATTGTCATCGGAGAATTCTTTAGCTACGTGGATTTGTACCCCCAATGCTCATCCTCTCCATCACCGGACATAGAAATCAGAGGAAGGTAGGCCCGGCGGTGAGGGGCGTGATGCGCACGGTGCGGCAAGGTGTCGAGGGCAACGTCGGTCGTGGTGGTGGTCGTCGGTGGTGGGCGGTGTCGGGGCGGGGGAATCGCACGCTGAATTAGCGCGGCGGTGGAGGACGACAGTGGAGACAGCGGGGGTAGGCGGAGGCGACGGGGGTGTCACGCCGACGTGCGGTGGCGGCGGAGGTGGCAGGGGTGCCGCCGGAGCGGGGCGGTGGAAGAGCGTGGGGTGGTCGGGCGTGCGCAAGCGACTGCGTGTAGAATAGCCCTATCGTATACATCTCTAAAAATGATTAAACTTTTCTTATGAGACATCTAGCTCATTAAACTATTAAAATGCTTATTTGGGTCGTAAACTTTTTAAATTATATTATTTAGATACAGTTCTGAAGTAAACTCTTATATTAATGAGATGTATCCGAATTGAATATGATTTTTCATATGCTCTCTCTACTCAAGTTAGTTACTTCCATAACAATTTATACTAGAAGATTTTATTTGACTATATTATTTAATAATTAAAATTTGTCAACTTATATCTATAAGTAGCCAGTTCAACAAAATAGTTTCAAAATTTTGTACCAATATTATATATTTTATTTAGCGACAATAAATATACATTCTAAGAGTTTGGGGACCAAGATGACTCTATATAATAAGTTGGAATTGATGATACACTTTTATAAATTATATTTTATAAAAATGTAATAATTTTATGTGTTGTTTATAAGTAAATTTTAATTTTATTTATGTGTTCTTTATGAATAAAGATGTAAGAGTTCAGGGATTGTTCCATATTTTTTTTTCTAAAATCAAGTCCTATTGAAGTCGCTAGGGCCGTGTTTTGATACAATGTATTTTTTGAATTTTGAAACAAAAACTACAATTTTGTAAAATACTTCAGTTTTAGAAAGTCAGTAGTTGTTTAGATGTAACAACTCTTAGTTATCGATGTATTTTATCATAACACAGTAGAATTTGTAGTAGGAGACGATGATGCATGATCGCCGTGTTGAGGTAGCCTAATCTAGCGAAAGACTCAGAAATTTATTCTGCTTCGAGCCGTCGTGAGGCGTATTACCTTACGTCCAGCGGTTGTGATTGTATTAGCCTCAGGAGCTCCGATGATACAAGGTTACATGGGCTATTGGTTTTCATGCGTGCGAGAGTCGTAGGTGGATAAGATGCGTGTTCAAGTCTGGGGTAATAGTTTTGTGAGACAAGGCCAGGGTTAAATAACTTGAAGCTTACGAAACATTTTCAAACTGTCCTGGCTAACAGCCTGTAAGGATCAAGTACACCAAAAAAAGGGCTAAATTGGTGGACTTATAGCACTAATTTCGCTACGAACTAAAACTACAAGACTTGACCACAATGAAAGCAAATATAAACAAGTCTAGTAGGCCAAGACCCCTAACAATGCTAGTGAAAAAAAAATAACAACAAGCAAACACTAACACGATAGCCACCAAGAGAAATCGAAGAACAACCTATCAACTACTCAAACGGTAAGTAAATACGATAAGTAAAGACAGTGAGATAGAGAGTGTTCAGTGATTTTTTCTCGAAGTCTCGGAACGTAGGTGACTTTCCTTAATCTTCGTTGGACCACTCCTGTCGGAGTTTCGGTCCCTCCTATCGTTCTCGAAACGATGCTCACAAGGATACACTTCACTCTCGAAGTGAAGACATCGGTGGCCCGACTGTCGCACATAATACCCAATCGCTAGAGCAAGCCTTCAAGACTCAAGCGCTCCCTTTTGGTGTCTCTTTCGAGCGGAGGACACGGAACCGCGTACAAACTTAGCGATGTCTTTCATAATCTTCTCGGAAGCTCGATCACCGACTCCTAGCTGGTTTAGACTGCCCACACCAAGAGTAATAGGCAATGATCACTCCTCTCAAGCTCTACAATCTCTAGAAGTGTATGAATACTCCCCATTACTCTCTTACTAGCACCAAAGATCTCCAATCTTGCAATATGCTCTCTTGGTCTCACAATTTGGCTCCATCATTCTGATCAAGGGTACACAGCAAATTGTCTTATCCACGGTTTAAATAGGCTCTAAGCCTAGAAACAACTATTGGGACGTGATGTCACAAAGCTGACTGTTTTATACAATCATCGGACTGTCCGGTGACCCTTCTTCCTCCTCGGCCAGGTAAACACTCTCTTTAGAATCTATTTCATAAGTCATCGGACTGTCCGGTGCATACCTTCACCGAACCGTACGGTGACTTTCACTTTTGTACTACAAAAGACATCTTCACTAGATTTCAGCTTCTGGCTCACCGGACTGTTTAGTCATTGCACCAACGGACTGTTCGGTGACTGCTCCACATCGACTCCAGAGAGCATCTCTCTCTGGACTGGCTCCTTCAGGGCTCACTGGAATGTCCGGTGACTGAGTCTTCAGCTGGTTCTTGAGCTCTGGTCTTCGACTTCGCTTCCTCTACCATCTTTAGTGCTTTCTGAGGATCTAAAAAGCATTCACACCCTTTAACACTTGTATGACAGGAAACAAATGACCTTACCCTCTTTAATAGTACCGACGTTCCTGTGAATTCTCTAGTTAGTCCTTAGCCTTAGTCCTTCGGCGCCCGACAACTCATGTCCTAGGGTTCGTCCTTGTCATCTACCGAGGAAAAACAGCATATTAATGTAAAATTAGCGGGGTGGTACCTGCAACACAATCGTTGCTTATGGCTGTTCATTCAATCACCAAAATCAATTCATATCTTTTAAGGACTTCAAAGGACATGAAGCTTACAATCTACCCCTTTTTGGTGATTGATGACAACTATAGTACTCACAAATAGTCCAAACAAGAGAAAAGAAGATAGAGAATAAAATACATCTTGAAAGAACACTTACCTCGTACCTGATGATTCCTCAGAAAATTTTTGCAAGAGTTCCTCTCCTTTGTCATGGGTAGGAAGCATCGCGCTCCTCCGGTTCTCCCCCTGTTTGGTACCTTTCTCTCCCCTTTGTCATCTAATCATCCAAAAAGATCACATCGAGGAAGCAAATAGAGAGGGAGAACGCTGGTCGACAAAGAATCAAGCACGATGGAGAATGAGACGGGAGCGCACATGCACAAAAAAACCTGCAAAACAGATAAAAAACTAGGAGCCATACACACAGAAGCCACGGGGTTAGTCCAAAAACTAAGTGCATTCCAATGAGCTAAAAGAGTGAATGAAACACAAGCTCATCAAAATATCACAAAGAGCCAATGAAATTCACCGAAAAAATCCAGAGCCCTAACTACCCATCCACAGCCTCCTCCTAAATAGCTAGCTCTCAGAACGGTACACCTCATGACTCTCACCCAACTCCTATAGAGAATCTAATCCTGCGTGGCTGAAGAGCTGGGTGCAAGAACAATCGGAAGCTGCTCCTCTGATGGCTGAGCTGCTGCTGCTACTGACTGATCTCCTGGCTGCTCAACATCAAGGAAAGCACTTAGGCTGGAGAAAGACGTTGGGGATGGCTCTTTGCCCTCAACTGAAGCTGGCTGATCTGCACTGACAAAGGCTTGAGCTGCCTCCTCTGAAGAATATCTGGCCTCAACCAAGATATCTACATCTGAAGCTCTAGGCTGCTCAGCTGTGGTGGCTGCTGGCTCTGACTGTGAAGCCTTTGGTGGTGGCACTGACAACGCTGACTCAGCAGTAGCAGCCTCAAAAGATAGAACCCTCAGAGCAAGAGGAGAACTGTCAACTGCTGTCCCAGGCACTAACACTCGACTCTGCTGAAGCAAATAGCATCGACATCGAGTACGAGTAAACTGGAGAGAACTGAGAAGATGTGATAGGAACACTAATCCCTCCAGTAGTCGTGATGTGCTGGCTGCCCAAAATGTACGAACGGTGAAAGTGGGGCTAAGAGTAGTGTAGTGAACGTGGTCTGCTGCTGCTGCTGACTCTAGCTCTGCAACTCAAATGTGAAAGCTGGCACTGAAGAATACTGAGGTTGAGGTGTAGGAGGCTGGAGCTGTGAAGGCAGGGGACCTGGCATCGTAGTCGTCGGAAACACTGGAAGAGGTGGCATACCAGTCCCCTGGAGATATGACGCGATAGCTCCGAATCCGGCAGACATATATGAAATAGCCGCTGCCATCTCCAACTAAGAGTGCTGTGACCTCTCATGGAACTCCCTGTCCTGCTGTCTCCTCTCCTCTGCAAGCTCTCTCCATCCGAAGCCGCTCCTCAATGTGGTGACGCTTGAGTCGGATCCTCTCCTCAAGCTGCTCCTCTCAGAACCTTCTCTGCTCCTCCCGCTTTGCCTGAATAGCATTCAATATGGCAGCAAGAGTAAGGTCAAGTGTAGCAAGAGAGATAGGAGCCTCGGCCTAACCTAGAGCCTCGGTGCTCCCAGCACCTGGCTGTACTCCCTCTGGAGCCTCAGTGTCAATATCCTCCAGGGCTGTGGTGTTCTCTCCTCCAGGGGTGCTCTGAGAAGCTGAAACTCGTAGAACCCTGGAGTAGGATAGCTCAGCTGGATTGAAGGATGTGGTAATCTCTAGCAACACTGAATACTCCTCCTCAGTCATAACTCTGGCTCTCCTCAGCATCAGACATATGTAAGGGGCAAAAGGTAACTGACATGCTCCAATCCCCTCATATACCACATCCTCCATCTGAGCTAGCAGCAAATCTGTCAAGTCAAAAATTTTATGCCTCAGCAAAAAACACAACAGCCATTGATGCAGTATGATGACTCTCTCTCTGTAGCCAGCACGAGACGCTATAGACCTCCCAAGCAACCCTTTCAGAACGCGTGCCTCGTGTGCCAAGCGCAGAGAGTGACTCGAGTAAGGCTCCCCATGAGGTGGTGGGAAGGCAATACTCATCCTCTCATCACTAGGCTCCATCCCTCCAAACGGTCTGAACGGCGGTGAGAAATCCGGATGGGCCATAGTGTGAATTCGTGTCTCTGAAGATACAAACTCAAGCGCTGTCAAGACATCGGACCTCTGAACTCTGTGTGGCTCCCCTCTATACATAAACCAAAGGTATGAGCGATCCGAAGAGATCCACAGTGAGGCATAGAACTCTAGCACAGCGTCCTCACTATACCACAGGTGCTGGGTGACCAAATTTCACAAACCTGATAGATAAGAAATATGCTCCTCCATGTCAACCTCAGCTCCTCTGCTCAGTACCTCTATAGAATAGTAGCGATGTGCTGCAAACACTAAGCTCTTGCTCTTAGTGGCAAGCTGCCTCCTGGAAGCCTTGTAGATCCTCCGCTGGAGTACAGCCCAGAACTGACCAGCATCTGCATGTCTCCCAGTGGAGACCCAAGCAGTGAAGTCCACTCTCCTCTTGGTCTTGATGGCCGGGCCCTTCAGCTTCAACAAGTCAACCTCGATCTCAGCGATCCTGTCCATGGCTCGACAAGCTCTCTCGGCTCTAGCTGTGTGCAACTCACACACTCCAGGCCTCTAATGTGGACACCTCTATGTCCTCTGTTGTGAGCTCTTCTGAACTGTCTCTCCCTTCGCGGTTCTCGACTGCCTACTGGCAGGAGCTCTTCGCGGCTGCGTCTCAGTCACTAGAGGAGTGGTCGCCACTCTTTGATCGGTCGATCTACTCAACTCCCCCTGGGACTCAGCTGCTCCAATCCTCAAAGCACCAGGCCTCCTCTGTGGAGGAACATCAACGTCTGCTGCAGCAAGAGCTCTGTCCCACTCAGGGTCGCCTGTCCTCTGCTTCTTCTTCTTCTTCTTCTCAGGCTCTATAGCTTTGCCCTTCCTCTTCTCCTTAGAAATCGGTCTCTGCCTGCCCATCCTGCGAACTATCACTGAAAGCTCAACTGAAAGAAGCACTGATCAGCTGACACTGCAAGATAGGATTTTAAGAGCTTGGCTCTTAACCCGTCCAAGAAACCACTGAACTGACAGAGAGTTTTGGATTGCTGCTGACTCTGTCCTGTCCTGATCTACTGACCAACTGTCACTGCACCACATAGGAATAAAATATAGGTTGTAAGCACAAAGGGTGAGCGATTCTAAAAGAAGTCTCAGCGGTGAAATCCAGGACATATCACCGAACAAATAAAGCAAATAAGCACAACGGTGATATCGACAGGCTAATGCTACAATTCATAATATAGCAATGCATCCAAATTGTGACACTAGCGACAGGAGACTCAATGTCATACTAAAATATGCAAGCAATAACCTCAATATGGCACTAAGTACAAAAATTTGTCAACTAATCACATCAATCGGCAATAAAAGGTGAAATCTTTAAGAAATTTATACCAATTTTAGCAATTAGTTAACAAACAAGACATGCGAGGCATTTCAAATGAAATGCAAGAGGTAGAATTCAGTACCCCGCAGGAGAAGCGTCGGAAAGACACTGAAGAACTCGCTGAAGATGAGCCAATCACGCCAAAAAGAAAACCCCGTGAGGGTTTTGGAGAGGCACGTGGTGCGGCTTGAGGAATGCACGGCGAGGACGAGCAAGGGCAGTGTGAGGGCGCTCTGGTGGCAGGGCTCTTCGACGAGCAGCAGCGACAAGGGGGCGCGGTGTGACGGCGCTAGGGCAGCGCAGGCCCAGCTAGGGCTTAGGCGCGTGGGGCAGTGCACGTGAAAAGCAGGGCTGCGCAGGTGTGGCGACGGCCGGAGGCAGTGGGCGGCGCAAGGCGCAGTGGCGAAGGCGCACACGACTCGGCGACGAACGGGCGGCGATCGGCGGCGATGGTGACGAGGAACGAACGAGTGTTGGTTAGAAACTCAAAAGAACACGTGTGGTTAGGTCATTAAAAAAATTAATGGCCGAGATTAAAAGAAATCAAATGGGATGGCCGAAATTTCACCAATCAAGGAAATCATCGGACTGCCCGGTCCAAAATATTTATCCAGTGACTATAAAAGTCCGGACTATCCGGTGTCTAGAGAATTTCAATTCTAGAGAGATACCTGCTTCCTCTTCTAGTCACCAGACTGTCCGGTGATATCGCCAGAATATTCGGTGTTTGTCTAATTCTGCCAAGTGACTGATCCAAAGATATAGTCACCGAAATGTCCGGTGAAGGCGACGGAATGTTCGGTGACCTCAAAGAATTGCAGAACCAAAGAGTTCTTTCTAGACTTTAAGTGTCCTCATCAAAGAACCAAATGAACAACGCACTTGGTTAGAAAGAGAACTCTCAAACACTCCTTTGCAAATAGATAACTCACGAAGAGTTTAGCATTTTCGCAAATCGCAATTAAGATCGAACAATAAACACCAAAGCGAGGAGGCTCTAAAAAGGGAATGTACGAACCCTTAGATCACGATCCACGTAAATAGATGTTAGAGACCGTTAAGCACAAGGTTCAATTGGCATGGAGCGCACAATTTTTCTTTGGTTACTCTGTGGAGTATGTGAATCCATATAGATAATGTAGTCACTTTCTCTATAAAGTAACATGCCTCCTTCGTAGTTCCTATATGCAATGTATGCAAACAAGCTAGTCTAATGCAGGAGAATTTAAAGCATGCCATGTAGATGTAAGCAAATTAAAGACATTACATAAAAAACCTATTTGATGTCAAATTTGACCCATCTCAAGCTTATTCACCATATGCCCGCCCCTTTGCTTTGAGATAGCCAAACCACCTTCTCAAGCTCTTTCCCTGTGCATATTGATATCATAAGATGGTTAGGCACCAATCTAATTTTTTTATTCTTTTCTTTATCTTTTTACACATGATACATGATAGTGCAAACATCTAATCCATGGAGGAGTGCTATGTACCATGCATTGCATGAAAAGAAATCTACTCTACTATATACAAGAATAACCTACTTGAAAAGTAGATTGGCATCGTAGCTCGATCAACATGTGGTGGACTTCAAGAATCTTCAATGCGCTTCACGGTCCACCACCTAGGCCTCCTCACTTCTTTTTGGAACCCAAGAGAGTTTTGGCTTCCTCTCTCAGTCCACGATCACCTTAGGGAGCCATATCTTCTTGATTGTCCTCTTGTCATTTGACGGTTCGAGCGGCTTGGCTTTCACTTTTTTATCCTTATCCTTGAAAAGCTTGTAGTGCATATTCTCATGGAAAAAGGTTAGCGTTAGGTATAATCTTAGGCTCGCTCACCTTGGGACAATCTTTGGAGCGGTGACCATCAAGGCAACACTTCTCACAATAGTAGCCATCCGCAATGAGCGAGACTATCTATTCGGTGATCTCATCTTGGTTGCCAATGATGTTGATAGAGTAAAGATATGATCCTAAGCCCTTGTGATTATGATTGTTGATGAGGTTCTTGCTTAGAATTTTCTTTTGAATTTGCCTTCCTCTAGTAAGCCGCTCAAATGCATCTATCATGGCCTCTCTTTCCTCCTTGAGCTTCGTGTATTCCTTCAAAATAGATGGCTCAAGAGTAGTACTCTCCTTAGAGAGAGTAAGATTACAAGAAGTAGAAGCTTCATTTAAATGCTTAGAAAAGTTGAGAGAGTCAAAATCAAGAGCTTCATGGGTGCACACCAATGCATTATGCTTCTCACTTAGCTCTATGTCCTTCGCTTTGAGCTCCTCATAGACTCACGTAAAACACTATGAGAGTGCTTAAGTGCATTGAGCTCCCTCTCAAACTCTCGAACTCGGAATATCACCACTTCATGCTTCTTGGTCACCACTTCGATCTTTTTTAACTTTTTGATGATAGTCTTGTTAGCCTTCTCGATGAAGAGGATAAGATCATTGTAGCTCGGTCCATCATCTTCTTCATTGTAACTCTCCTCTTCTTCCTCAAAATCATCTTTCTCATCAATGGAGCCCTCACAACTTTGAGCCATCAAACATAGTGGAGCTGGTGTTTCTTTTGGAAAAAACATCTTCATAGTCCTAAAAAGATGAGACACAACACTAAGAAGAGAGGTGATATCGTTAGGTGAAATTAAAATGTCTTTGCTCACAAGTACAAAGAGCACTAGATGCTCTCCCTCTCCTCTTTTTTCTCTCTCAAATTTGGCTTGTGGTTCTCACTCACCGAATTATGGATGGCACTCATTTTCTTTTGCTCTGCTCCTCCTATAATCACTGGACCAATTTCAGATTTCTTTTGTAAGTGCTCAGCCATGATTTGTTGAGGTGTCATAGGCTTGAGTACAATCTTCTTCCCTTTCAAATCTAGTGTGTACTGATCTGTTCTCCCACAATGCTGAGTATATCGATCATATTGCCAAGGTCTTCCAAGTAACATATGACACACAGACTAGCAACGGTGTCAACATATTCACCAATCTTGAATGGAACCCGAATCATTCAGCCATTGGACATGATATGGATGAGGATGTCATTGTAGTTTCAAACCAAGCTTGTCAACCATCTCAGACTAGCAAGATTATGATAGCTTCCGCCATCAATGATCACCTTCACCACTTTATCTTGCACCTTGGCTCTGGTTTGGAAAAGATTATGTCGCTGCCCAATTTTAGCTTCTTTCATCTGAACACTTAAGATTTGAGCCACTATAAGAGCAGCACCGTGCTCAAATTCACATCCAATATGTTTCTCATCTTCATGGGCTTCATCAACATACTCTTCCTCAACTTCCTCTTCACTAGCTGAATCATATTCTCTTTTGTCATTCACAATGATCACACGATTATTTAGACACTCCTTAATTACATGCCCATGGTCTCCACATTTGAAGCATTGAATCCCACTACTCTTGGATGTAGAACCCATTGAAGTAGAGGTGGATGCTGCTGGTTTAGAACTCATGCTTTGGGCAGCAGTGTTCTTCCCACTATAAACACCTGGAACATTAGAACGGAGGCCTCCACTTGAGCTCTTTGCCATTGAGGGTGCAACAGAAAACTTAGAGATTGACTTGCTTCCTCTAGACGCAGTACTCGTACCATATGACAAGGGCTTGCTACTCTTGGCATCTTGCTGTAGTTGACGTTCAGCTTTGGTTGCTTGATGTACCAAATCAATAAGATGACGGTACGGCTGAAACTCAACAATGCGCTGGATATTGCGATGTAACCCAGCCATAAAACGTGCAATAGTTTACTCTTCATCTTCATACACATTGGCTCTAATCATAGCCTTCTCCATCTCCTTATAATACTCCTCAACAGAGAAACTTCCTTGCTTCAGATTCTGCAGTTTATCGAAATGATCATGGTGATAGTGCTTTGGTCTAAAACAAGTTCTCATTTCTCTCTTCATTTCTTCCCAAGTGGCAATAGGATTTTCTCCATCTTCTTCACGATCATGGAGAAGTTGCTCCCACCATATCAGAGCATATCCTTCAAACTCCAGAGATGCCATTACCAACTTCTTCTCCTCAGCATAATTATGCAGGCGAAAGATCTTGTCCACTTTCAACTCCCAAGTGAAATAAGCTTCAGGATCAGACCCTCCATCAAATTTTGGCATGGTAAACTTCAGTTTTTCAAACCTCTCCTCATGGTTTCCTCCTCTATGATGTCGGCGACCAAAATGATATTGAGAATAATTATCATCATCCTCATCTTCAGATTCATCATTGTCATCATTTCTTCGACCTTGAGCTCTTCCTGTACCATGTGCAGCACCTTGGTTCCTCCTTTCTTGTTCTCTTGCTCTTCTAGCAGCAACTCTACCATCACTATCTCCTCCATCTTCACCATGGTAGCTTGCACCGTCATGAGGTTGGCGACGTCCTCTGATTTCAGCCATAAAGGCCTGAAGATCTTGTGTCAACCAATCTTGCTTATCTTCTAAGCTTTGCTTTAGTTCATTGAATTGTGCCATAGTAACACAATCTTTTAACTTCACTCCACCCATCTTCCTGTGTTAGCTAAATAAGAACGATAGGTATTTATGGAATATAAAATTTTGGTGGCTCTCACAACTCACCTCTCTTACCAACCGAAGCTCTTATGAATTCCTTGCTGTGGATTACAAAGAAACAAATGTGTGGTGGTAATAAGAAAGTGATGGAGAGGCGAATACAAGACCAGAGTACCGATTACGATGGATTTTTATGTGGAGCTTGGTGGGGAGTGATAAACAAGGAATGCAATCTGAATTCTAGTTGTTGTACAATCCAAACTAGAAGTTCCCTCCCTAGTGCTGATCACAAGATATGGGAGATATAAATCAATCACACACACACGCGCGCAAAGAAATTTCAGAGTTGATGCAAACAAGGAGTATGATCGGGATGCAAGTGTTACGATCAGACCCAACCAAAATTTTGCACCAAACACAAATAACAAACTGGTTGCTCAACTTAGCGTGACAAACTTTCAGCACTTGTGCACTTTAACTAACTGATCTTCAACCGTTCTTCCTCAATTTTTCTCAACTCTTTTTTTTTACACTTTTCTTTCTTTTTTTTGACACACTTTTTTTATAGATCTTAACAAAATGACCAGAGATAACACTAGCACACTTATGATAGAAGAAAAAAAAACACAACCAGTAGCTATAGTTTGATAGGATCAAAGTTAACGCGAAGGATGATATAGGCTATAGATTTTTTTTTGTGTGGGGATTTTCAGATATATAAAAGGGTCAAAGGACACGCAAAGGAAAATGATCAGCAACTAAAACAAAGACTCTAATGGACTGAAACTTAACAAAACTCACTGAAATAACAGATTGAAACAAAGGGCTAAAGCAATTTTTTTAGGCTTTTTGGTGGATTGGATGAAACAAATATAAAGGTAAAGAATCCTACCGTGGTAACGAAAACTCTGATACCAGATGATACGTCACGGGTCCCGATCTTCACGACGTAGGATGATCACCAGATAACTATCTTCAAAGAAGCCAAGATAACTTGCTGCAAGCAGCTATAACTAGTGCAACCTAACAAATAAAACTCGAAGCCAACCACCATCTTTCACCAGCAACCTGAATCGAGGATTCGCCCAACCACAATCTCGAGGAACCAACCAACACAGCCTACAATCAATCGAGAAAACCTCGAAGGGAGCAGGAGCACCAATTGGGAGCGAATGAAGCCACTGCCGCTGTAATCCCGCGAAGGAAATCACAAGAGCAAAGGGGTAGAGATCAACTCTCAAAGGTTTGTTAGCACACAGCTGAACAAAGGGTTCTGTATTTTGTTTATCAAAAGTCTCCTATTGCTATGAAGCAATGGGGTATTTATACTAGGAACAGCCCTCCTAGATAGGTGTAAACACGAAATGAAAAAGATAAGATAGACTATGTGAAAGTGCCTCCACGAAATGGCTCTGAGTTGTTCCCGCGTGGTTGTTGGTCTTCTGCGCAGTCTTCGGTGTTTTGTCAATAACTCCACCTTGGAAAGTTCAAAAGATGTGCCATCAGTTGCTTTGGAAAATTAACTTGAGAAGCTTTCACACCATGTACAGCATGCACCAGAAATAATGTAGAATGGTACAGTTTTGCATGGGAAGTTGAACGTCTGGCAGACTATTGACCTTTTGACCAATCTTCACTAAAACTGGTCGGCTCTCACAACGGAAATTCCAAACAGCTCGGCTCTGGTGGCATTGAAAACTAAACTTAATAAGCTTTTCAAAATGTCCTCATGGACCTCCATAGCCTTTGGAAATCAAGAGTTATGGTATTTTCTTTCGAACTATTCTGCTGGACTGGTCTGGTTGGAGTGTGGTCATTCTCTGTAGTCATCTCTTTGTATGTTCATGTCATCCTTCTTGGTGAACCTAAGCAATAGAAATGTACACGACTTAGGTAGTATATAATTCTCATTAAGGATTCTCACAAAGTAGCGCATTCGCCTCTTGTTGTAGCTTCTTTGCTCTACTACGTGTAATCGATCCATCAATAACTAGGGTTGGTGTCGATGTAGGTGAGACTTAAGTTGGTGTTGCTTGATTTGGAGGTTGTAACATCTTGCTTGATAGTGTGGTCATATCAGAGGCTCAAGGCATTGATTTCCTCCACCACTACATGCAAACGAGAGTAAACATCATTAGCTTTTTCATGAGGTTGCATGGTGATAGAATCATATTTGTTGTTAAGAACATAGTAACGCTCTTTCTTGACCTCGAAGGAGCCCTCGTAGATGTTTTGTAATTGGATCCATATCTCATGTGCAGTGGATGATGCATTGCTTCTAGAAAAGACATTTTTAAAAATACATCCAAACATGGTATTCTTGGCCTTAGCATTGTATTTCATGAAAATGAGATCAAGTCTCTCATTCTCATTTGTAGCGTTGCTAGTAACTTGTCACGTTTTTCTATGGATTGACTTTAGGTAGGCTTGCATACGAGCCTTCTAATAAGAGTAATCATCCCCATCGAATACGAGCGGAGTCTCCATTCCGTTCGGCATCCTTACTCAAGGCGGTGAAGCTCAAAATTGAGCACTTGACTCTGATACCACATGTAAGAATTAAAGACATTGAGAAGAGGGGGTTAAATCGGTAGATTTATATCACTAATTTTGCTACAAACTAAAACTACAAGACTAAACCACAACGAAAGCAAACCTAAACAAGTCTAGAGGTCAAGAGCCCCTAACAATGGAAGTGAAAAGGAAATAAAAACAAGCAAGCATAGTACGATAGCCACTAAGAGGAATCGAACAATAACCTATCATACTACTCAAACGATAAGTAAATGCAGTAAGTAAAGAGAGCGAGATAGAGAGTGCTCAGTGATTTTTTCTCGAGGTCTCGGGAGATAGGCGTCTTCCTCTAATCCTCGTTTGACTACTCCCGTCAGAGTCTCTGTCTCTCCCGTCGTTCTCAGAACGATGCTCACAAGGGTATGCTTCACTCCCAGAGTGAAGACACCGACGGTCCGGCTGTCGCATACAATACTCAAGCGCTAGAGCAAGCCTCCAAGACTCAGGGGCTCTCTCTTGGTATCCCTTTCAAGCGAGGGACTCGAAACCTCGTACAAACTTGGCGACATCTTCTACAATCTTTTCGGAAGCTCGATCATCAACTTCTAGCCGGTCTAGGCTGCTCACGCAAAGAGTAATAGGCAATGATCACTCCTCTCAAGCCCTACAAGCTCTAAAAGTGTATAAATGCTCTCTATT
Organism: Zoysia pacifica; assembly: GCA_001602315.1. Classification (NCBI taxonomy): domain Eukaryota; kingdom Viridiplantae; phylum Streptophyta; class Magnoliopsida; order Poales; family Poaceae; genus Zoysia; species Zoysia pacifica. Next base: position 348,600 of record BCLH01000005.1, on the reverse strand, counting down.
ACTCTCCTACTAGCACCAAAGATTTTTAATCTTACAATGTGCTCTCTTGGTGGTGTCTATTGCTCTTTTACAACTTGGCTCCAGCAATTCTGATCAAGGGCACACAGGAAAACGTCCCTTTCCATGGTTTAAATAGGCTCTAAGTTCACAAACAACCGTTGGAATGTGATGTTATAAAGTTGACTACTTTATGCAATCATCGAACTGTCCGGTGACTGGACCACCAGACTATCCGGTGACCCTTTTTCTTCCTCGGCCAAGGAAACGCCCTCTCTAGAATCCATGACCGGTGACCCTTTTTTCTTCTCATCAGAGAAACACCCTCTTTGGAATCCATTTCATAGGTCATCGAACTGTCCAATGCATACCTTCACCGGACTGTCCAGTGACTTTCACTTTTAGACTTCCAGAGACATTTTCACTGGACTTTAGCTTCTGGCTCACCGGACTGTCCGATTATTACATTGACGGACTGTCCGATGATTGCTCCACGTCAACTCCAAAGAGCACCTCTCTGGACTGGCTTTTTCAGAGCTCACCGGACTGTTCGGTGACTTAATCTTCAGTTGTTTTTTGAGCTCCGGTCTTAGACTTTGCTTCCTCTGTCATCTTTAGTGCTTTTTAAGAATATAAAGAGCATCCACACCCTCTAACACTTGTATAACAGGAGACAAATGACTTTACTCTCATTAATAGCACCGATATTTTTATGGACTCTAGCTAATTTTTAGTCTTAGTCCTTCGACGCTCGACAACTCTTCTCTTAGGATTCGTCTTTGTCATTTACTAGTATTACCTGCAACACAATCATTATCTATAATTGTTTATTTAATTACTAAAATTAATTCATATCTTTTAAAAAACTGGACATAAAGCTTACACAGCCCTAGGGACGTTAAGTCATTATGATTCCGTGTCGTGCTCAGTGAAGAGGTAAAGCTGAACATGGGGCGGGCCTATCCCCACGCCGGACTGCTTTACAGCCACAGGGTACAAAGTGAGCTGCTTTACCATCCCTATCTCATTGGGTAGTGGATACTCCGATATCTAGCTCACTGCCGTAGTATGACATGCAGCGCTTGTTTAACTTAATCATATATGAAATATCTACTTTTGTCAACAGCTTTAACCATATGGTCCGCTGAAGGGCGTGCTCGACATCAGCGTTTAGGCATTGAGGACGTGCCCAACCCCTCGTAGTCAGGTGTTCAGTGATAGTTCCTGACCCTAGTAAAAAAAAAATTGAGCACACACGGAGGTGCGGCCCAACCCCTCCATTCACTGCCACAAGGGCCCCCCTCAAAAAAACCGTCGCGGCGCGGGGAGCCGTTCGCACGGCTGAATCGACGTCGGAGGGCTAGGCCGCACGTACGTGTGCGATGGCAAAATCCGCGCATTTCCTGACCCGGTGGTCGGACGAAGAGATGGGGTTGTAGGCAAGAAAGCCGAGATATGCCATTCTTGGGCTTCCGAGCTAGGCCGTCTGCTTGCTCAGGCAGGCCCATCGTATCTTTACCTTCAATGGTTGGTTCTAGCGCCTCCGAGTTCTTTAAGCTGGCCGGAGTCATAGGTACTCGGGTTTTAGGAACCTGACACTTAGTTTTGAAAATCATTAGTTTCTATCTCTACTCCTTAAAAATTATTTTTTTTACGTACATTTGACAAAATATCTAAAGCAGAGATAGTTACATTATGTCCACACAAAAAAATGCATTCAAAGTTTTTCCTTTCACTACAAAATATATAGCCTTAAAAATATATAGCCTTATGTGACAATGTATTATTATCACAGAATCTTTAAAAAATGTCATAAACTAGATTTTATGGCGCTATAATGACAAAAATAAACTCATCACTTATGATGCGTCTGTATCCATGTTCTATGACTAAAATAATATTTTCATCACTAAATTATGATGTTTCTCTATCCGTCACAAAATTATGATGCAAGTTTTATCACTATTTAGCTTAAAAAATGTCACAACTCATCGCTTGAAAATGCCACATAAAATTGAAAACATCATAAAATGTTTTGATCGTACAACATGAAAATAACATGTAGCTTACATAACAGCCATGATTTAGGGCTTAGCCCATGATGTTTGGGCCTGACCCATTTTTTATGCGTCAACCTACAAGGCCATTTTTTTATTGTTAAACCAGGCTTAATCTAACCATTTTTGTGCATTCAGTTACATATTCAATAAAATCATACAAATCTGTTGGGTTGCCAAAATCTGGATTACACATAGCTTACTTAAATATCATCCCTTAACAACATTCAAAATTCATCCAAATAACAGAACAGCATCACAATATATAGAGCACCATGTCACAAACGTCATGGAGCACAAGTTTTCAGAACAGATGTCCATATCTCAAGCAAAATACAACTACAGAATAAAAGTCACTATTGCATCTCGAAGTAGAGCTGTGTAACCCAACAGCTTAGTTACAAGTCAAAGCTATTAGTCAGGAAGGTAAATCCTGAAGCACCTTCCAACAAAAGTAAGCGTGATGCCGATCTTTCCAACCACCAAAATACAAAATCCATTAGACAGGAAGGGAAATCCAAAAGCACCTTCCAACAAAATGTAATCCACCAAGCACTGACCACCGCAATAGGATCCAGCAAGGAAAGAAAGTCAACCCTTACCAAGGTTGATCAAACTACGAAGAAGGATAGCTTGCTCCACCTGTGCCTTTCGCAATTTTCTCAATCCGTGTTTTTGAACTTTTTTGCATTCTCCTTCAAGTTGAGTAGTTCAACCTCCTGAGCTTCAAGTTTGCCTTTAAGAGCCGCTGACTCTAGCTTTTCTGCATCAAGTTCAGACTCTAGCTCCTGCACACGTGTAGCAACAGCAGCTTTGCCACTTCTCTTTGGGGCAGCAGTCACAATGCCAGAAGTTTGAAGAAACTTGGATCTTGGTAAGACTTGAGAAAAAACTTCAGTTGGAGACTTTTGTTCTTTGCCGCCTTCTGCAGGCTCAGACAAAATGGATATATACTTAAAATTCAAAAGCAGCTTATCATCGAGTGTAGATTTAATTTCAGAAAAGAACAGTCTTGCTGTATGGAACTGTAAAATAGTAATGGATATATACATACAATTGCTTTTTGAATAGGTTCACTAAATCCATTCTTGCTGCTACAATGGCACTCTTTGAATAGATCAATTGAAGTGGGCTCCATATCTTTATATTTATCTTGCTTATGTGAATGCGTGCAAAAAAAAATTTAAAAATAGCTTAAACCTTGAGTATCATGACCACACAGTACAGTTGACACTTACCACAGCATGGCAATGCGCCACAAAACAGCGAGAACCTGTCTTCTGCTGAAATTGAACTTTCTCCCGGTTTTCTCTATTTTTCATACACTTCTCCTATGGAAAACAGCAAGAAAAGCGACAACAGAAGTTAAATCCTATGGAAAACAGCAAGAAAAGTGACAACAGAAGTTAAATCCTATGGAAAACAGCAAGAAAAGTGACAACAGAAGTTAAATCCTATGAAAAACAGGAAGAAAACTGACAACAGAAGTTAAATACAACAAGCACTGAACACAGCTTCAGTAGGTACAATTGAACAGAAAACACAATAAGCACTCATGCAGCTTCCGCGGCTAACAAACTATCTACTATAAACACACGCAATAAAAAATAGCTTCCAGGCATGATATTGCAAACAACAATTTGTTAAAACATCCAAGTCCATACCTTATGCTTAGCACTTGACCACATTGTCACTAAAGCTCTCCATTCTTCATCGGTCATGCTCACCAATGGTGATGTTGTTCTCACTCCATTTGCAGGTATACCATACAAGTAAAGTTTCTTCAACTTGTACCTCATCTGTCTTTGCCCACCCTTGAGCAAATCTGTGCATGCATCTATGACCGCCTTATTGTTGGTGTCAATATCAAAATTAACCTGGTTAAGTGGATCAAATATGAAAAGTGAACTTCAAAATATACAATGAACTTTGAACTAAAAAAGATCAACTGCATTCAATTGAACCCAGTTGGATTTACTTACTGCCACTTTGCCCATGTAGTTCTTCAGATGATCTTGAGTTTCATCCTTCTTGTAGTCCTTCCAATGTGGCAAAATTGGGATGTGCTGCCTTAGAATAATTCCACCCTCAGATGCTAGCTTTGCGGCTTGAATGGGCACCTCAGGCCTTTTCCTTCCTTCAACAATGTGTACAGGGATCTTAGCCTTTAATCCTCTAGTGATCCTATCCAATTCCTTACCCATACTTCGGCCCCTACTGCAGCGTTGTACCATGACACTTTCTTGTGCTGGAAAATAAAGGAAAATTAGATCCATGGAGGATTAACTGTAACAGATTAAAGTTCAGTGCAGATTACAACAGATTTAGTAATTGCAATTGTATAGAACAAAAGAGTTACTTGCCTTCATTGCATATCTCCATCTGGTCATCAGGTTGGGCAGGACAGTCATCTGAATTTGCAGTTGAACCTTCAAGACCTTCATTGATCGATTGTAATTCCTTTGTCCTATGCCTTGTTATCCTTGGTGGCTGTACTTGATCCTCAACTGCCATCACTCTCTTTGATCCCTTGCTACCTCTATAACAGGTATCCTTAGTAATTGTCATGCTGTTGTCAGGTGCATTCTCTAAACCCTGCATGCCCTCATATGCAAATGGAGGTAGAAACAAATCCAAACTATTCATCTGTTATATTGATGACAAGAAAAATGGGGCCTGTTCACTTCAGCTGGCTGCAGCTGCAGCTGCTGATTTGTACAGTGGAAAAATAGTTGAATCTTACAGCCACAGTCCAGACAAATGAACAAGCCCAGGATTGCTGCTGAATAAAATAGTGAAAGGTGTGTTTGATACCTTATCAAGTAAGCCTCCTTCATCATACTCAGTATGCCTAGGCTCAAGACTTGTCCCCTTTTTCTTTCCTGACAATCCGTTAACAATCGAAGATAATGCAGGGACACGAAGCCTATGCAATATTTGATTGTTCCTCAACACTGTCTGCGCCCTCTCCTTTTCATACTCAGTCAGTGGTGCTTCTGTACCAGCAAAAGAACATTATTTGTAAGCTCTGATAGAAAATTAGTTACATATTATGTACCATGGAAAAAAAATATAGTCCAGACAGCCTGAGCTAGATGTATTTTCTCTGTACAAATCATAAGTATTGTTTTCTTATCCAACATTTCATAAGTATAGTGCATGCTTTACTCACTGAAGCTTAGTTAATTGGATTCTAAATCTGAAACAGATGCAGAGTTCACAAGAATACATGCCGCCATTCCAATTGCCATGTTAACAAATTCGACCTGAACTAGTAAATAATCATTAACCTACTGCAGAAGAATTTACCACTAGCTTGCCGCTTGCCTGATGTCAACTTGCGACCAGGACCCATCTTGGGCTACTTGCTGCCGACCGTGGCCACAGGTGGAGTGGAAACCTGGTAGTGCTGCATGAGGAAGGAGTGATTTAGGGCTACAAGGGGCTGTGGTGGTGCTGCATGAGGAAGAGGAAGCAGGAGAAGACTTACTCGGCGATGGGGACAGAACCAGTTGAGGGAGCCAGAGGCGATGGCCGGTGAGGGAGCCAGAGGCGGTGGTCGTCGGTGAGGGAACCAGTTGCGGCGCCGGCCGGTGAGGGAGCCAGAGGCGGCGGCCATCGGTGAGGGAACCAGGTGCGGCGCCGGCCGGTGAGGGAGTCAGAGGAGGCGGCGGTCGGTGTGGGAGCCAAGTGCGGATGCTGTTTAGGGTTGACTTATATATTGTGCCGTGGTAGATAGGAAAAGAACAGGGTTGGGCAAGATTGTAATTTCTTATTCAATTTTTCTCTGTGGCGCCTCTGGCTGACGGCTGAAACAAAAACTTCCCGCCCTGCGAGCCAACATGAGGTCCCACCTGACAGTGTTACAGTGAGTCAAGGCGCCCACAAGGAATTACGCTTTCTAAACAGAGAAGGCGTATATATTTTATTGTTGTTGATTTTTCAGTTTCTAAATAGAAAAAAAACAATTATGACTCATTTTACACTTATGTTTAGGAAGCTATTTTAGATGTATCCATTAATTTTCAATTCGAAAATCATTATGTGTTGAAAGGTACATAAAAAACAAATGAAAATTTGAATTTTCATAATTTTTTTTCTCTAGAAAAATTTCGAGTTTTGAACTCAAATTTGTTGTGTGGCTGTTTCATGTTTATTCTAACCTGTAAATATTTTTTTGAATTTTTAAATGTTTCTTTTTCTATAGGTATGTATTGGAAGGAGACTTAAGCCATATATGATATGGATTCTTGAGTCAAATTCATAGTGAATTGAACCTCTACAAGTGTAAGTGTGTCAAAATATTTTAAAAAATTTACCATTCGCAGGTATGCCTAAGATGTAAATACACACAAAAAATTATTGAAAAATTCTGTATTGTTCGAGATTTGAAGAGTGAAGAAATGTTGAAAAATGGCTATTAATAATTGGATTTACATACACAAAACTGTTGACTTCTATCATAATTAAAATACAACCAAGTGATAGAAGATAGTTTTATCTGATTTTAGAAAAAAGAATGAGCTCATTTGGACTATATACGCGAAATCTATACAAGTTTAAAAATTTATATATGAATCAAAACAGAAAAATGACATCGCCGCAAGAACTAGGCATGAACGGGACTGCCAGACGGTGGGACCCACCAGTCAGTGAGAAAAAAATATCTGCCGCATTAGGGAGGATTGCGGAATCGATGTTGGGACCCTAGGCTGTAACATAGGAATGGTTCAATGGTTCCACCAAGCTGGGAGTCAACTTCTGAAGAGAAGTCCTTTTTCAATATATTAATAGTTTTGTAATTACGCTAATAAAATGCTAACAATCCATATTCCAGCTGCTAGTGACTCTCATCCCCAAATCTCTGCGCGCCTCCGCTGTGACCGCCGCCGCGGCTATTTGGATGCCGATGCCACCTCCGATGTGACCACCACGTCGCTCTTGGATGCCACCGCGGGGGCCACCGCCGCAGCCGTCTCTGCGGCGCCTCCGCTGTGACCGTCTCTGCGGCGCCTCCGCTGTGACCGCCGCTGCGGCTGCTTGGATGCCGCCGCCACCTCCGATGTGACCACCACGCCGCTCTTGGATGCCGCCGCGGTGGCCACAGCCGCAGCCGTCTCTGCGGCGCCTCCGCTGTGACCGCCGCCACCTCCGGGATGCCTCTGCCACTACTGTGGCAGGGACGCTGCCACACTGACCGCTGCTGCCTCTGGGATGCCGCCACCACTACTGCGGCTGGGACGCCGCCTCTGGGAAGTCGCCGCGAGTGGTCAACTGCCTGTGGCCGGCGATGTTGTGAAGCTCTCAGATGCCATTCTCAATTTTACTGGAATTCTGGAAGACCTCTAATGCCATCCTCAATTACCTGCAATGCCTGAAGGTCTCTGGTGCTCGGGGATGCTGTACCTGAAGTGTTCATCATCGGTTCAGTCTGAAATACCTGGAATGCAAGTGCTCTTCAGCGGTAAAATCATGAAGACTTACCTGAATGCAAGGGCTCTGTATTTCAGCATTGCGAGAAATGACTGCACTACCTGAATGCAAGTCTTGAAGACTTAGAGAAGTATAAATTCATGACAATGTTGCTCTCAGGACAATATGCAAGTATTGAAGACAGAAGCAGTAGAAATCTTGGAGACTTATAACAATGTGTAATTCAGAGCAATGTTTTGGTGTTCGCAACTACTGTAATGTACATAGTGCAATAAGATATCAATTGCAATATACTGGTACAATATTTTTAAAGTACAAGTATATGAACAGAAGTCTACATGTTGAATGAAAAAGCTACTCGCTGTCCCTATCTGATCTAACTTCAGGGCCTTCATTCTCGCTAACATATTGCCATGTTGTTTCATCTTCATCATCACTTGACTCAACTATTTACGCTTCCATATCCCTACAGACCTCATCAACTACACGTGCATCAACAGTAAAACAATCTGCATCATCCTAAATTTCATTCTCAAAAGCCCCCTCGTTAACTTGCACATGAGGAGCTACACAGTGATCATCTTGGTACGACAATGCAATGCCATCGGGTTGACTTTCATCATCTTCGTTCTCAGCCACATTCCATAAGTGCCTATGTGCAAATTTTTGAACTATTCTCCACCTTTCACCATGCTTGTTGTAAAACACTTTTGTGGACTGTGCGGAAAGAATAAATGGATCATCCTTGTACCAAAAACTACCATTGTTGATACTTCTAAGAAATCCGTCATCTTTCATTCTAGTCTTCTTGCTATCGGTGTCAAACCAATCACATCGAAATAGAACTACTGTCCTTTGCTCCATCGAATCAGAGTTATACTGCAACTGAATAATATCTTTCAAACAACCATAAAAATCAATATATTCTCCGTTATGTGTACCCTCAGCCATGACACCACTGTTCTGAGTTCTTCTATATTTCTCACGGTCCAATGTGTGATATCGAACACCAGCAACAATACAAGCAGAAAAGAGTCGAACTCTAAGATCCGGTTCACATGAAAGTGCATATAGGTCATCACTGACATCTTCTTCCACACATAAATAACGTAATCTTGCAATCTGTACAAGTAAATATTTAACATGATGAAAAAATATACAAGCAGAAAAACCTGTCATATATAGTTATTTTGAGGGGGAAAACAGTAAGGGAAGCACAGGACTGCAAACATATTGCCAAAATAAAAGAACATTGTACAAAAAACGCTTATTGAATGGGGAAAACAGCAAGGGAACCGAAAACTCACATGCTTCTTAAACCAGGAGGAGAACTGCTTCTCAAGGGAATTTTCAATATTGAGAGTTCCTTCTTTCTCCAGTTGTTGCCTAAAAATCCTGTGATCCGTATATAGTTAACTCAAATAGCAGAGGAACCAATTAACACTTAAAAAAATCAAAACTCTATGAAGATGACATACTCTATATATGGCTCAACCTCTGGACAATTATTTAACACATACCACACCATTTTGTCATAATCATGTTCAAGATACGTAATCTTTGAAGCTCCAATTAATTCAATCCCATGCCAAAAAATAGATAGATCACCTTTCCTCAAATCAACACGTTCTCTATTCCTGCCCTCTCGATTATGTCGTGTGTCCACATCATCAAAGTACCTTGAGCAATAAGTCATGCACTCATTAGCAGCAAATGCTTTTGCAATGGATCCTTCAGGTCTTGCCCTGTTACTCACAAACCATTTCAATGTACACAACATTCTTTCTACGGGATACATCCATCCATATTGCACTGGGCCTCTAATGATTGCCTCTTCAGGTAAGTGAATGGCCAAGTGTAAGTACACATCAAAGAAACGGGGAGGAAATATTTTCTTTAGTTTGCAAAGTATGATTGGAATTTCAGCTTTCATCCTATGCAAAATATCCATCCGTAGAGCTTTAGCACATAATTGCTGAAAAAAGTTACCTAATTCAGCAATTGCTTCATATATGTCCTTATGCATAATTCCTTGAATAGAAGCAGCTAAGATCCTCTGCAGTAGGGTATGACAATCACGAGTTTTCAATCCCTAGAGGTTGCATCCATCAACAGTGACATGTGTTCCTAAGTTGAAAGCATAGCCATCCGGAAACTTTACACTCCTGAGATAATCACAAAAAGCTATCTTCTGTTGTTTATCCATTGTATAGGGGGCATGTAGAACACTATATAAATCTCCATCACGCTTCAGGTGTAAATGTTTTCTTATGCCCATGTCTTTCAAATCAAGCCTTGCACTAATATTGTCCTTTGTCTTCTCAGGAATGCCAAGAAATGTACCAAGCATGTAGTCACATATATTTTTTTTCTATGTGCATCACATCGAGATTATGGTGCAACTTTAAACTTGTCCAATATGGAAAATCAAACAAGCATGATCTTCGCTTCCAACATTTCTCATCTGCCTCTCGCTTTCTCTTTCTGTTTTCAGGATGCTTGCCTGGTCTCACATCCTTGACCCTTTCCAACTGCTCCATCAACTCATCCATATTCAATTCCTTCGGCTTCTCACGTTTCTCAATTTGACCATCAAAACATTTCAATTTCCTCCACGGATGGTCCCGTGGAAGGAAAGGCATGGATGGTCCCGTGGAAGGAAAGGCCGATGGCCAATGTAACATACTTTATTCCTTATCCTTTTCAAGCAAGGGTTTTTGTCACAGCGGACACAAGCATAGTCACCTTTTGTGACTCTACCTGAAACCACACTCAATACGAGATAGTCATGAATGCACCATAAAACTGCAGCATGTTCCAGTAAAAGCATCAGAAGTACGAACACCTTTCCAAAGCTGCTGTAACTCTTCTATTAGTGGCTCTAAAAAGACATCAAAATCTTTTCCTGGTCATTGGTTGGGGCCAGGAATGAGTAGGGCCATCTTGAAATTAGCTTGTTCCATACATTCCCAAGGGGCAAAGTTGTAAGGTATAAGAAACACTGGCCATATGCTATGCATGGAGCTCATGTTCTCAAATGGATTAAAACCATCTGTAGCAAGTCCAAGTCTGATGTTTCTTCCATCTTCTGCAAACCACTCATATTTTCTATCAAAGTCCTTCCATGCCTCCCTATCAGCCGGATGACTAAGCTCATTATTCACTGGTTGCATCCTTAACTTATGCCATTGTGCACTCTTAGATATTTTTTTGATCCCAACATCCTCTTTAACCTCGGAATCAATGGAAAATGCCGCAATACCTTATAAAGAATTTTCTTTCTTCCATCTGAATCTTTCCATCTAGATGCACCACATACTGGGCATTCAACAAGTTCTGCATACTCCTTTCTAAACAAAACACAATTATTTGGACACAACTGAATTGAATCATATCCAAGTCCCAATCCACAAATAACTTTTTTGCCTCATCATAGGATGCAGGAAGGGAACAAGCCAAGAATGATGATGACAATAACTTCAGTATTGCTGTGAATGCAACATTACTGATTCGATAAAAAGACTTTATATGAAGTAGCTTCACCACAAAAGTAAATATTGTACAAAGTGCACTTGGATAAAGTTGCTTCTTCATCTCATCTAGTATAGAAGCAAACATAGATTGCTCTCCATCTCCTTGCTCAACGGTGTGCAATTCCTCTAACATTTCAGAAATTCTATCATTGGGGTCTTCTTCCACCTCATCCATTCCAACATCTTCATTATTAAAACTAATATGCACACCTTGATTGTTTGGATTTTCAGCATCTGTTGATTCTCCATGATTAATCCACATTGTGTATGTGCTAGCCATCTCATCAATGTATAAGTGATCCTCCACAACTCCTTTATGTGCATAAGTTTGATTTAAACACCGACAACATGGACAAAGTATCTCCTCACTATCAGCAAATCTCTGCGAAATGAAGTCCATGAACTCACTAACCCCATCCAGATGAGACTTGCTAAATAATCTACTATTGATCCAATTTTTATCCATATGAACAAAATAGAGACAGAAAAAATGTTATGAGCAACATACATGTAACATTGACCAAATCTGTAACCAACAACTGAACAAATCACGAAATGCACAACTATAATTTGTAGGTATTCCGTCCTAATTTATCAAATAAAATGGCAATTCACTGGAAGGCATCATACCTGTGCTGCAGAGCTGAACTGTGTTGGTACCACAGCGAGGGCACCGACTGGCGCAGGATACCGCAAGACGCAACTAAATCTAGACTACCGGCAGGAGCAGCACCACGGCACTGAGAGGGTGGCGCAGTCAACGCGGGATGGAAAGACGGCTCAGGGAACGCGGCCGACGGTGGACGATGCAGGGAACAGGGAGAGCGGCTTGGTGGGGCAGACCTGGGCGCACATCGCAGGTTGCGCGGCGGACGGCGCAAGGCCTAGGGAGAGCGGTGCAGTGGAGTGGACCAGGCTGCACAGCGCGGCGGATGGCGCAGGGCGCAGGGAGAGCCGGCAGGGCGAAGCGGGGTGTGCGGCTCCGGTGGCGCGGCGCAGCGGGGGAAGCAGGGCACGTGGCTCCGGTGGCGCGGCGCGGCGGGGCGAATCAGGGCGCGGCTCCGGTGGCGCACGCGATGAGTCCCAGTTCGAACTGGATAAGTCACAGCGAAGAACAAGATTGAAGTGTTAACTGTTGACTAGTAAAATGTTCTTTTCACTATTGTCCGTTAACGTTAGGTGCACCGGTAAGGCTGATAAAGTGGAGCAAGTCCTGGTTCGAATCCTGGATCCTCCTTTGTCAAGGGATGTTTATTTTTTTTTTGACAGCTCAAAGACTCGTTGCCAGAGTGGACTAAAAAATTTGTGGCAAAGGAAATATTCCTATGACACAATTTAGCTAAATCATTATTTATGACAATTCATGACCTCACTTTTGTGACAAATTAGTAGCATTCATCACTAAAATAAATTTGTCTGAAAAAACTTCATAAAATAAAATGAGTAGTGACATTAAAGCCTATATTTTTTTAAGTGTTTTTACAAATCCGAGGGATAAAATCTCTCCACAGACACCTTTTACAAATTTAACGAACGAGTTTTTCCGAATCACCTAAATCTTGGGTCCATAAAAATCATTATTAGTTAATAAAATAAAGTGCCTAGAACAAGCACGTGAAGAGGATAAATTTTGTTGTGATCCGTTAATTTTGACCTGCAACAAACTAATCTTCTCAAGCATAGGACGCCACACCCACACGTGCAACAATTTAATCAAAACAAACTCCTCCCTCACGCATAGGAATACATGTGCAGATGGAAATATATTTACTCTCTTTGTTTTTAAATTAATGTTGCTTTTAACTTATAAAATTAATTTTGATCATTCATCTTATTCAAAAAATTAGTTCGAATTTGTAATATTTTAAGTTGTGATACAAATAACTCTATTGATAAATCAAATTATAATAAAATATATAATATTTATTAAAAATTTTTAATAAGACGAATGATTAAAGTTGATGTTTAAAAGTCAATGGTGGTATCAATTTAGAAATAGAGAGAGTAAGATTAAATTTCTGCTGCAATTATTGAAAGACCAAAATAATGGATATAAAGAGAATAACCTATATTTGTTCAGAAATTTCTAAACCACACAAAATTTAGATATGATGCATGTAAATTTTGAATGATTAGTTGGTATGTAACCTTTTATGGTGAAGAATAAAAAACTTAAAATCTTAATATAAATATATTATTTTCTTAAATTAATATTTTCTCTTAGATCATAACGTTAGCACGGGTATCAGGACTAGTATTAGTAAAAATATAGAAATTTAAAGTGTTAAAACTCTATTAGCTGACCTCTTTTCCTAACCATTGTTTTTCTTGTCATTGGCTTCTTAAACTATGATTGCTTAACAATTTGATACTTAAAAATTGCAACACTTAAACAAGACCTAAATTTTTCTCCTATTTTCTTAGGTTTTAAAATATTGGCGCCATTAATTTTTAACATCAACTTAGTTCATTCATCTTATTAAAAAGTATAATAAAATATTTTGCTATAATTTATTTTATTATTAGTGATATTTAAAACATGAGAAGTTAACCATATCAATATTTTAAATACATGGTAAGCCGATAAATCCATACAAAGCTGGTGTTAGTTAGGGCGGCTGCTCTATTGTTCGGTCCGCCTCCTGCCGGCGGTGGCTGATGGACCTCGCGCAGCTAGCGGCGGCGCTGGCGGATCGAGCCAGCCAGCACGCAGTCGTACGTGGGCTTGTTGTGATTCGTTTTCTCCTCTTCTATCAGTTTGCTAATTTTGCTTGGTCGCATGCAACAAACTTTCTCAACCGCACGTAACCTCCTCCTCCTCCTCTGCATCTGCTGCTACTTTAGCAGATGCTTTCTCCGAGCTGCCTCGCAAGCTCATTCGCTGGCCTCACGACCCATGGACCGCTCCTCCAGCCGCTTCACTACTTGACCCCTTCTGCCTTCTCCGTCCATCCGCTTCTTCTGTTCTTGCCTCTACTTGCTGCTCTTTGATCTCTATCGATCCACCGCCGTGGCGATTTGATTTCTTGGGTTGATCATCTTGATCTGTCTATTTGACCAAGCTGTTGCTTCTCGGTTTCTTGATCTTGATTGGTCGAATGGTCGATCGTGCGCCATACTATGGACGACGTAGTCGTGCTTGGTATCAGCTCGGCTCGGCACACCTGCAAGGTGTGCGGGAAAGGGTTCCCCTGCGGCAGGTCGCTCGGCGGCCACATGCGCTCGCACTCCCTGGCGGAGGTGGCGATGGCCGAGGCGGCTGCGGACGCCGGCGCCGACGACGCCGACGCCTATATTAATGGCGTAATGGAGTCGGGCTACGGGCTGAGGGAGAACCCGAAAAAGACGCGCCGGCTCTCATCAGAATTCGACCGCGGTGGCGAAGATGAGTGCCGCAATCACAGCGGCGAGGTTTTCTCGTCGGGCAAAACGGTATCAGACGACGTGCGCCGCCATGCATCCGCTGGAGGGAACTTCGCCGACGGCGAGCACGAGGATGAAGCGGGGCCGGATGTGGTAGAACCGGAGCGAAAGCTGATCACGACAGAAGCGGGCGTCCCGTTTCCAGAGCCGAGGCGTAGGCGCCGCTCGATGCGGGTGCCGGCGCCCGCGCCGCCGCCGTTCGACAAGGAGCCGGTGGACGTCGCGCGCTGCCTCATCATGCTGTCGCGCCACACCCCGTCCCGGTGGGCGACAGACGGCTGCGGCGCCAGGAACGGCTACTACCACGACGCCGAATCCGACGACACCTCCGCCTTCCAGTACGACGAGGTCGAGATCACGAACATCAAGAAGCGGAAGCCCGCCGCGTGCCTTGGTGGCGACGAGAAACGGGGCCGGTACGAGTGCCCTGGGTGCGGCAGGGCCTTCCAGTCGTACCAGGCGCTCGGGGGCCACCGCGCCAGCCACAAGCGTATCAACAGCAGCTGCTGCACCACGAAGGTCACGCTCTATCAGTCCGAGCCAAACGTCGAGGCCAATACCTCCTTTAGCATGTCCTCAACACCGGCGTCACCAGAAGCCGAAGACGGAGCAGCGGCGGCGGTGGCCGTGAACGCTAGAAAGATTAGCAGCAAGTTCGAGTGCCCCATCTGCTTCAAAGTGTTCGGGTCGGGACAGGCGCTCGGAGGGCACAAGCGGTCGCACTCGATCGCCGGTGAGCTCTACGAGCGTGCGGGCGCCGGAAAATTTGAACCAGAGCAGCCTCTGGTCGCTGCCCGGTTTCTTGATCTCAACCTGCCAGCTCCAGAAGCAGAGGACTGAAGTTTTGTTGTTGAGGCCAACGTCGATTTGTTTTGCATTGGGTCTGTACAGATTCAGATTATTGGTTCATTCTTTAGTATTTCAGGTTAACGAGTGATCTCGAGAAATAATCAATAACTAGAAAATTTAGCCACGCATTCATCATTATTTGTGTTGTCTCACCATGTTGTTACATTCATTTTGAGCATAAAATGATCACTCTCCGATAATTACAAAGCATAGATAAATATAGCCTGATCATGATCGCTCCACCCAAATCATCACAGAGATCATCATCGCTCCCAGCACCATGAGCACACAAATCTGTCGATCTCCCTTACCTCACAGCAGCCGGGGAGGAAGCTGCAAGAGCAGCAGCAAACAGCCAGTGAGGAGAGTATAGCGGGGACGCTGTTGGGGTAATCGTCTTCTCTTTTAGACTTAACAAGAACTTGGGGTATAGATTAAAAATACACGAAATTTGTTATATTCACTACTAGAAAAACCGTTTTTTCAGGCGGTTCTAAACCCCTCAGTACAGACGGTTTTGGCTTCCGCTGCTATCAGATTAATCTTTTGTGTAACCGATCTACATCACCTGCAGTATTTTGCTGTAATGAATTTTGATAAAGAATGTATGGAAAACAACACTTATGATAGGGAAAAAAAATAATATTATGGGCAATGTTTTATAATTCTAGTTTTATTCACACAAGAAATTATACCTATCATAGATGGATGCCATACGTTGCCACGGATAAAAAATCATTACAACATCAATGAAACATATCTTATACATTGGCACAACATGATATTTCATTTCATTATTTATGAACTTGTTATATGCTGTCACTTACAGGATGTTAACAAGCGAGCCAACTCTTGAGAAGGGCCTAAACGAATGAGCCACATGCTTTTTTTAGTTTGACAAAGTGGCTGCACTTTGTATGCTTCAATACTGAAACCACTCTAGGAATTATGTTCTTTTCACCTATCTTCCGCCTACTCCCTGTACCACTTTACTATTTGATCCCACCCATCACTATGTTCCTTGATTAGCATGCATATTTCATCGGGGAAAATAAGTGCTTGAAAATTAACGGAACTAAAGCAGTCAAGCAGACTCTCACATTCGAACAAACATTTGACGATACTTTCTCAAAAAATGGGAATACTCATTTAACTCAGTGGTGTTTGTATAAGACAGATTTTAAAATAGACTCAAATGAATATAAACCATTCATTTGCGTTGATATCGAGGTTTAAATTGTTCTTTTACCTCTTATGAAAAAAACATTTTTAATAATTATTAATTGCAGAATAATTTAATTTGAAAAGTTATTAGTGAGTTTTAGTAGGTGATGGTAATTAAAGACACGTTTCTTTATATAATCAACGGTTGAGATTAAATTCGTGTTTTACCTCTTAAGAACTTGATCTATTTTAAAAGGGCTCTTGTGTAATTTCTTGGTCATTAGAATTCTTTAGAGTTTTGTTTCAGATTTGAATTGCTGTTATATAATAGGAGTATACTGGATCAGCATCAATGATGCAAATAGAGGTAATTTTATTCAAATACTTGATGAGATTATCAGAATATTTAAGCTACCAAGTAATTGTATTCAAATAATCATGTGGCCTCCACCTTTTTATGCATGTTACAAGATATGATGGAATTAAAGTCCTGACAATGAACTTGGATCGAGGACGACTCCAAAACAAAAAGAGCAAGATGATGAGGATATTACTTTTTTAAATACACACAACACTCTTTAAATTAGTATTGATAAAACTCGTGCATGATAGTTGAAATTAAATGTGAGCTCGTTACTAAACATATATTTTTCTTTCTTTGAGAATAGATTGCTACCTAATGACTTTATCATGATTGAAAATATTGGAGAGGAGCAAAGAATGTTGAAGAATAACTTGGAGATGTATAAGACAAAAAAGAACGTTCAATTCCAAAAGAAGTTTAATCCAACTCGGATTCAAGTCTTGGTTGAATTCTAGGACCACAGATCTAGTCCTATACCAAAATACTTTATAGATCTTAGGGAGTCGCCGAAACAATATGACGCCCATAATCTGTCAGGGTACTGTTACAACACCTTTTAGTTTTTGGGCCATGTATCTTTTTTAAATTCATTAGTATTAGGGTTTATCTCATAAAAATGTTATAACCTCTGTATAAACAGTAGCCACCATTATTAGACTCAGGTTTTGCTTAGATTAATCTATTCTAAAACAATTTCACTGTTAGACAGTTTGTGAGATTCCAACTTTGTGAATTCAATTCAAATTTCACATCTGTGTTGTGTTGTTCTTTATTCTTGCTTGTGTTTTTCAATTCGCTTGTAAAGATTAGTCTTCTTGACGAGATCAACCGGATGTTATACGGTTGATAACTATAGAAGAAATGGTGCTGCAATTGTTGATTTTGAATCTAGTTGATTTGAGGCCGGATTGATTGTTGACCATATAAAAACTTCACCTGTGCACGTAAGCAAGACTAGCACGTAAGCCATCTCACTGCATCGGCCACGGCACGCCCTGCCTCGCCCCGCCATCACCATCAGCCACAGCTCGCATCCGTGCAGCCCTGAACCCGCTCTGCCACCTCCGCCACCTGCACGCCGCTTGCAGTTGTGCAGCCACACACTGTGGCCCACCGGCCCCCACCATAGCCGTCGTCGCTCGCGCGCCTGTTGCAGCCACCGCCGCGGGCTGATCGATGCCGCTGGTGCCCCCTTAAGCACGCCTGTCGCTGTGGCCCCACTGACGCCCATAGGAAAAATAGGAGAGAGGCCCGCTCGACGCTGCCGGCTGCAAACGCCCACCCGCTTGCGCTCGTTGAAGCACTGAAAGTGCATCCAGGCCCCTAGTGAGTTTTGGTGGATGATGACGAACCATTCAAAGAGCTAATGACTTTTGTTAAGTGTATTGACAGCTCGAAATACTCAAAAAAAAGAAAAGAATGTTAACAGAAAAAAGAAGACCCCAATTTTTTTATCAAGTCACAGAGCCTTTTATCATGAAAGAATACTAGATTTTATCATTTTTTGAGTCTAGATATGCCGTACTGGAGACTCAAATTGAGGTATCAAAGTGCCAAAAATGCTCAAATTTTAATCTAACTCGAGACTCCTTACCGGTGTATCCGACACATTGCCAGAGTCTTCGGTAAGGCACTTGTTCTCAACCAGAGAAGGCTCACTGGAGTGTCCGGCAAAGTGCTGGAGACTCCGGTGGCCTAGCAGCTCGCACCCGAGAGGGCTCACCGGAGTATCTGGCACAGTGCCGAAGACTCCGGTGGCTCTTGCTTTGCAAACCTGAGAGGCCTCATGAGAGTATCCGGCAAGTTGCCGTAGACTATGGTGGCCGGAGTGTTCGGCAAAGTGCCGGAATGTTTGGTCAGTCTGAAGCCAGTTCAACGGCTCCTTTTTGGAGCTCGGGTATTTGTACCCCCTCAGCCCCATTTGGAGGGGTTGACGACTCACACTTGAACAACACACTCTTGAGCTTAAAAACACTCTCCCACTCTCTTTTAAGGGTTAAGCTTACAAGATTTGAGATAGGGATTGTGAAAGAAATGCTTCTACTCCTATTGAGTATTTGCGGCATTGTCGAGCTTTGATTTGAGTTTGTTACTCTTAGAGCTTTTGCTCTTAGACAGCTAGGCGTATCCAGAAGCTCTCAACTAATGTGGTGATGCCATGAGAAGTTTTTTCACCCTTTTCGAAAGGGATTTGCTAGTGAAGAACTCAACCTCACCTCACCTCACTTTTATGGTTGGTTGAGTAAGAGAAAAGATCGAGTGAGATCTAGTTTTTTACGAACCTCTCAACGGAGACGTAGAGTTCCTTCGTGGACTCAAACTTCGGTGAAAAATCTCGTGTCTTCTTGTGCTTGTTTTTATTCTTGCAAGTTCATATTATTTTTGTTATTTATATTTATAGATTTGCTTCGATCTACTTGCTTTTTAGTTTTTAGCTTGTTTATTTGCTTAAATCTACTTTTTATGCTTCGAATTTGTTAGTACTCGCTAAAACTTGTTTATATTCAAATTTTGTCCAAATACCTCTTTGACTAGAGTGTTCGGCAAGTTACCGAACAGTTCGGTGACCGGAGTATTCGACACATTACCAAAGACTCTAGTGGTCTGACAGTTTGTTAAGTTTGAATTTTTAAAAATTATTTTAAGTTACTTATTCACCCCATATAACCAACTTTCAAGCACGCCTCCTCACCGCTCTCCGGTGCGTAGCTGCCTCGCCACCCATCCTGCCTGTTTCACCCTTGCTTTTTTTAAGGTCTCTTCTACTAAGTATTTGTTCCTACACGTGCACACATGTACACCACAACACACATTTACTCTTATGTACTACCAGACTTACAACTACAATCAACATCGAAGATATCACTGGAGTCCTCTGGACCCGATGTGTGATGAGAACGTCACCTTCCTTCCTTTTGTATCACTACGTGCGGGAGGCATCTGCAAATTATTTTAGGAAATCCTAGTAAGGATCCGATAAACAGGCACGCGGGCGCTGATATTTCTTAAGGCAAAAAAAAATCCCTAGGGACAGTAGCTGTTTCTCTCGGAAACATTAAAAGTCCTAGGGAATGTAGCTAGTTCCCATATGAAACACGGAAACAAAATTTTCCCTAGGGTTACTAATACCATAGGGATCTTTCCCTAGTGGCTGAAAGAAAACCATAGGGAAAACAAAAAATTTCTAGGGAAGCATGCGGATTCCAGTAGTGTATACAGGTTTAAATTTATATAAAAGCATCTTCAAAAGCTCCATTAACTCTTCTTAAATCAAATTATAAGAAAATAATGTAAAAAACCTCTTTCTTAAATACCTCCCTACTTTTTCACCCGCTCAGAAACTTCCCTATCCAAAGGTAGAAGTGAGGAACTATCTGCGGTCCTTAATCCATCTCATATGCAATTAACTATAGGAGTTATTGGAGGAGACAATTAAAATAAACCTTAAAATTTTTTTGACGGGCCTTAAAAGGTATTTTTAAGGTGAGTTTATGAGGGAACTATTGAAGATGCTCTAATGTGGAGAGATGGATAAATTATCGCTTTTATATAGCTAAGCACAATTAGTACTACTTACCAATATTGTAATGGCCCTAGTCACTTGCCAATCCAAGATCGCCCCTGCTAAAATGCATTGTTTTTTTTTTTAAACGCTGCTAATATGCATTGTCTTCCTTCTCTCTCAATATCGTCCTTGACTCAGAAGCCTCTAGCTAGGAGGATTTGTTTTAATAAGAGTGTGTTTGATTGGAGGATAAAGTTAAAAAAAAGATGAAACAATTTTTTAGAGAAAATCCAGTTTAATTATATTCTAATATGTTCTATAATTGATATATCAAACTGATAAAAACAAATTTATAATAACTTATAAATATAATATTCATATTATTAAATACTAATAATAAAAGAGAGATAAAAACACTGTTTACATCGCTAATTATCACACTTAAATAAGGTGTATGAGCTTATATACTAAATTTTTTGGATCCCTCGATTCAATGGTGAAAACGAGCCAAAGAAAATAAACTAAAAATAGTGAAGATTGAAACGGATTAGGATCGAGCTCAATTTCTATTCATTTTTAACTAAAATTTAATAAGGATCGATGAAATTTGTGAAAGGATCCGCGAACCGAGCCCTTTTATCACCCTAGATCCATAGTTTGTGAGGAATATTTGTCAAAGTTTAATAGATTTGTCCATCTGTCTATCAACCAAACAATATAAAGAACTCAATTGGATAATCCCATCCAGATTCATCTATTGAATCAAATGCACCCTAATCTCCTGGCCTCCTGGATGGAACAGCAAGATTAACGAGGGCAGCCTGCTAGCGTCGGTGACAAACTGGGGTCATCTGTCGCAACTGAAGGAGTATAAAGAGGGTTGGACGTAAGCGCTCGCTCAATTATTTTTATCTTTATTAAATTTTAGTTTAAAAATAAAAAATTAACCTGATCCTAATCTAATTCGACCTTCATTATCTTTAGTTCGTTTTCTTCGGCCTTTTTTCACCTTAGGTGGACGTGGTTGGATGAGCTCTTGAGCCACTTATATCCACAGCATATGTTCTAAGAAGTTACTAAGAGAGGAAAGAGAAGATGATTGGCTAGGTACTGTACATTGGTGAGACGGTGCTATCTTAGCATAAGCTAACAACTGGTGCTAAAGTTGGAATCATGTGCTAAGAGTTAAATACTATTTTTATTGTAGCAATTGTTGGACAAGGTGCTAGGAGAGAGAAGGTTGAGAAAAAAAAATGTGATTTTTATGTTGGTGGGACAAGGTGCTAGTATTTATATATTGGAGAGTTTTGTGCTAAGATAACACCTGGTGAGTTGGCATGGTTAGCAATATTTATGGGTTCTATACGCTGTGACTCTCCTAACTTTTCCAAAGTAACACTTGAGCATGCAAAATTATTACTCTCTCCGTTAAAAAATATAAGTATTTTTAAGTTCAATCAAAATCAAACTTTTATCACTTTGATCATTAATAATAAAGAATTAATAATGTTTTATTATATAAAAATTATATTTTTTTAATTCATCATGAAATAAGCTTTCATAAAAAGTACTCCCTCTATTTTAAATTGATGTTGTTTACTTATAACATTAATTTTGATCATTCATCTTATTCAAAAAAGTTTGATGAATATTATATAATTTGTAATAATTTACATTATCATCAAAATTATTTGAATCATAACCTATAATTTTTTTGATTTGAATTAATTTTTTAATAAGACTAATGGCCAAAGTTATTGTTAAAATTCAATGGCGATAATAATTTAGGTATAGAGGGAGAATATTTTTATATTAGAAATATGTAATTTTTTAGATATTATTAGTAAAAGTTAAAGAATTTGAGATTAAACAAACTCAAGATGTTTATATTCTGAAACAGAGATAGTAGGTTGAAATGTAGTCTGTCGCTTGGACATTAATTAAGAACAAATTACTTGACCGCTGCAGAGAGTGCGGTATCAGCTACGTTTGATGAATTTCAACGTACTCCCCCCATATCCGTTCTTGAATTGATGATGGCATCTCAAGAGAATATCCTACTATATATTATAACCGGAAGAGGTCTATTTCTCAAATCCTCTGTCGTATAAAGCAGGGCCAGAAGAATTGGTGTCAATATAACAACAAATCTAATCTAAAAACTGAATTAATATTATTGTCCTGGTAACAACAATTAATAAACAAACAATTGATCAGCGTATCTTGACAAGATCCGAGCCAGTAAGAACAAAAACTTCAGTTTTGGACAAGCATGAACAATGTAAACTGTCAGGCGCTGACAACTGTGACCACGGTCAAAACTTGGCCCAGCCAACCCAACACGAAATGGGCAGATGGAATCCAATGTGCGCAAAACGTATAAGGAGCCTACTGGAGCCCTACAGACACACATTATGTACACAACGTATGTAAACCACAAGGCAAATGCTATGAACAAAATCCCTGTGGATCTAGACATGTCCCACGGGGACATGGTACATTTGCATACTCGCTTATGGGAAGGGGGGGGGGGGGGGGGAACTTTTTCAGGGACAACAGATCCTTCCCTTTCCAAGATTATCAGTGCCAATAGAAACCCTCTCTGCTGTGCAACACCATAATAGAGCGCAGAAAACATTGCGTTGTGTATTGCGAATAAGCAGTGATTCATGAGAGTCTTAAAGCCACTTCTTGGAGGAGGGCTCTCTTCTGGGAAGCAGTAATGACATGACTGGATTCAGCATGTTCAAGCACTTCAGTGACAATAGCAGCGGCGTGGCCAAGAGGCTCTTTAATGGCCCTCCTTAGCATGAAAGCCTGAATAGAATGTAAAACCATGAGTAAGAATCATTACTAGCAGCATTTTCATCATCAGACTTGTAACTTATTTGCGTGGCGTCAAGGAGATCGCAAGAAAGGCCTAAACCTGTCCATGGTGTGATATTTGAAGCGTGCAAGGCTGCTGGGCCCAAGGTTCTCCATCCACTTGAACTGGGAAAGGAGCAAATAATTGTATCTTGATCGATTGACCTTGGGCAATCCTTCGTGCCCGAGAAAGTCCAATCTAAATGAAGCATCATTTCATTAGGCCTCTGCACTAATTTCATTAACTATACATTTTTAAACTCTGGCCGGCTTACCTGAAGTGTCCCCAGATGCCATGTTCCTGTAATGCTAACAACTTCAAGCATCTTGTCATGGATTGACTGTGGGTCAAAGTTATCAGGGTTCTCATCTTCATTTTGCCACAAGTCAACCCCTCCCATGTAGCTTGGGATGTTTGCGACAAGGACACCTTCTGAATCCTGAAGAATTCATAGCAACTAATGTGAGCAATATAAAAATTTTGGCTATGTGCACAACAGTCATAAAATTCATATTTTGCCACCTCCGGTATCTCAATCTCAGTGCCATCGACCTCTAACCGAACTTGCCAAGGTAAGTCCACAAATGTCCTATCGATGATACTCTTAGCTCCTTCCCTTGCATATAGCACCTTATTTAAGAACTGAAACCCAAGAAAGAAGAATGAGCAATCATGATCATTCACTCAGTAAAACTAAATGCATCACACGAAAATCACAAAAAACTGCCAAAGTCAACAATGTCAATCCAGATTGAGTTTAAACCTTTCACCTAAAAGTGCTAAAATACTCATCAAATCCTGTAGCTCAGACTAAAAAGAAATGGCACCAGAAACATCTGGAATATGCGTACAAGTACCTTGAGAACTTAAATACCCAACATTGAAACTACAAAATTTTTTTAAACAAAAAGTTAACATCATATTGCAAAACAAGAGAACAGCATTCATTGATGAGTAGAAGTTATACAGTCTTCACAACACAACATAACCCAAATATTTAACACGGCAAACCAACATTGTTAGTATCTTTCAATTTCTTTCTTCATTTTTTTATTGCCTAGTTTACGTTACATATGAAAATGCAAAAATATATCAATCCAGGGATATGAAAATATTTATGATGCAAGTATGAAAGTCTAGGGACCAACTTTTGTCTATTGTTTCGTTACCTGACTGTAGAACTTATCAGGATTTTTTTCGCGAAGATTATGAATGTCTAGTGCAACCTTTGCATCACAACCAATACCTGTTACCACGATAAAGATAAGGTTCTCATATGATGGATACTAAAAATCAAATCTATGGTTCTTGTATAAAATCTATGAGCAACTACCTAGATAGTTGTTCATGTACTTCACTAGAACATTCTTTGGTTTCTTATCTTCTACTGTCACCTTCCACCTATCTAGGATGGTAACTGCTGCATGATCTATGTCATCCAAAACTGTGTGGAGACCACCTTGCTTCTCAACAGCACCCAGGCCACCTCCCCATGACAAAACTCTTGAAAGATCATTGCCAGTGCCAGCTGGAAGAATTGCAACAGGCGGCGGTGATTCATTATTCTGCCCATCTATTGCATCAAGGACCCACCCAACAGTACCATCACCACCACACACAAGTATTCTGAAATGTGGTACCTTTCTGAACAAAAATAACCCTGTTTCTGGCCCTTGTGACGAACTCAATTCGAACACCTAGAAGAATAATATGGCACATCAGCATCACAGATACCAGTATACCACAAAGATCAGAATCAATATTAGGTGCACTGGCTTCTAAAATACATATGAAGACAAAACAGATCAACTTCAATCTCCAAACACATTCAAAAATCCAAAACTAGTTGATCATTCAGATGTGTCTACGATTCAAAGGTGAGTCAAGCCACTGGGTTGGAAAAATTAGTTTTATTAATATCTTCATACAATAAGACATGCAGCTAAGTGAGATGCTCTCTCTTATTGGGTTCACTATTTACATATTGTGCAACACAGGAGGAGCAACAGATTGTGCTAGTCAAACTACCTCCTGTTGAAAAAGGCTTCATGATCATTCCTCTTAACAAGGCAGTTACTGGCATGAAGAAGATGAAGATACTTCTTTAACTGAATTTATATAGTAAACATGAATGAAAAGGTGGACGTTGTTCCCATCACTGTACTTTTGCAGTATGAAGTGGTCCAGCAGCACTATCTATGAGCTCAAGCAAGTACATGCACAAAATGCACAATGCATCTGGAGTGCGAGTGCGTGCGTGAGGATGCCGTGTGTGTTATGTTGCATAGCAAGTTGAATTTTTCATAGGAATTTTATTTCATAGCATAATAGCTAATAATAGATAGACCCATAGTTAAAAATTAGTGTGCAAGACCTGCACTGGATTTAAAAGGGAATGCAGCCTGTGCTTGAGGGAGCCTCCACACTGAGCCCCACTTCTCTTGTTGATAAAAACTAAAAGGGGTCTGCCATCAGCAGGCAAATCAGACAATGCATACATAAGTTTAGCTCCACCAGGTACATCTTTAGTGAATCTTCTGGGCTCTGATATGAACTCTCTACAGTCACTCTCGCTGCTGCAATACTCATTCTCATCAGTCTTCTGAACAGCGTCCCCAGTTGCTTTAAAGTCCTTAACCCTCTGGTTAGAATTCAATGCAGTGTCACTTGATGAATCATGTGAATCATCATTACTGTTTGCATGGGAGTTAGGGGGCAATCTGTTGTGATGCTTCTGCTTTTTACTTCTGCTCTGAATATGTCCCCGTACTGTGGATGCAAATTCATTTGCTCCATGAGTTATGGAACTTAAGATGCCACCAGGTTTGCTCATGGTCCTGACATATATGGGCGAAAGAATAAGACGTTTGAATGGACCTAAGTCACAAATATCACCTGTTTCAGTAGCCATGGCCGATTGGCAATCAACATGCACCAATCGTTGGCACCACATGCAGAAGTATATGGGAGGTCCTCCAAGAAATGATTCACTGCATGGGCCTTTGCAGTAACAGCAATACTGATCTTCTTCAGATTGGTCTGATATATCGGTCCAGAGCACAGTCCACTGATGGACCATGTGTGTGGACCCAAACATTGATACACATTTGCAGTCCTTCTGAGAATTTGATGAGCAGATTATGTGTGCAGCTGCACCACAAACATCACAACGGTGAACCATATTGTCTGATTTCGTCATTTGCCCAAGGGGCTGAGCAGGTGAAAGAGATTCCAAGCATACACAGCACTTCATCCCTTTTGCCCGAAATAGCGGTTCTGTACTCCAAACATGTTCAGCAGTAGAAACCTTGGTGTTTCCTTCGGAATTTCTCCTCTTTGATCTGGCAATCATTTTCATACAGCTCAAACTGATCTTTCGCCGCCATAGGGAAAAGAAGTACAACAATGTCCAAAGACCAACCAAACCAACTGTGAAGCAAGCAGCAGCTGATATCCAGAATTCTTGTCGAGTATGGGATCTACAGTACCAGCAGAGCTTATGCATTTCAAATTGATCTTGCAACCAAACCATTCTCACAATGAACTAGTCAAACAAGATGTAACCTTGAATGATGGAACGAATGATACAGACTACATCCTGCTAACCATCATGACGCCACTCTCAGAACTTGAGTCAACTGCTGTGTTTGAAAAAGATGAATGACTTCAGGGAATAGGTTCTGCAATAAAAAGACATATGAATCAACAAAAAACACAACACCAGTAATCTACATGAAAGTATCTAATCGCCAATCGGAGAACAGAGATCCCTACGATTTGAAATTACACTTTATAAAACTTTGAACACATTCATTTTCACCAAATTAAGTGTCATATGAACCTAAAATGACAAGAAACAGTATCTGCTATACCAAATAAACATGTGCAATGATTCATAAAATATCAGAAATTGAAGCCACTGACAGGAAAGAATTACAATATCTACTAGTACAAAACTTGTGGAGACTGAAGCTTATAAGGAGATTTTTTTTGGGTCGGCTTCATCTCCAGAATGCAGAAAAATACCGATTAATCCCTTTCTGATGGAATGCAGAAAAATACCGATTAATCCCTTTCTGATAAATTCTTTTTTAATCACTTTCAGGAGGGGCGGATGGAAAGAAAGACAATTTACCTAATACATTACAGTTATAATGTTATATTCAATTATTTGTAAATGGATCTCTTGTATCACACGACTGAACAATGGTTTTTTTTTTTATTGAATTTCAGATGACAATGGGAGATTACTTTTCAACTAGTAGTACTAATTATGGGAAACTGATTTAGCTATAGGCTGCTATGAACTCACAGAGCTATGATCAAAATCACTTCTATTGCACCCAAATGGTTAAAATGGAATTATGCACATTGTCAGCTTAACATGAGACATTAGCTGGATGTTGCTTCTAACTACTCCCTCTGTTCTAAAATTGTTGTTACATATATATAGTGGGATAGCATCAATTTCAATTGACACTTGACTGGACTCAAATTTGCCGCAAGAGACACCATACTCAACTTTATGAGCCTCATGACATACTCTAGAATAAATAGCCACTTTTCACGTACTCATTTAGACAGCTAACGAGCATCAAGTCTGACAGACTGTTACCATTCTCCTCTGTATTTGTGAACATATATTGCTGATAAAGCAATCTTAGTCTCTGTCAGCACAGAAGATATTCTGTTTGCATACATTTTTTCAGATAGCGACAGTATTACAGAATCCTATGGAACGGAGAAAATGGCACTGCTATTGTTGAAATTACACAGGCATGAAGCAACAAAAAGCGGAGCAATGTCTCAGACTTAGGACAAATAGTAATTGTTAAGTTTGACACGTTGCCAAAAAATACTGTCGCTTTAACGAAATTTAGTACTCCTACACATTAATACATTATGGTTATCTTCCCAAAACAATTACTAAACGAAAACATAAGGGAAGCAGCGAAATAGTTCAGGCGTAATGGAAACAAGGAGGGAATATTTGCTCGCGTCCAGCAAATTTATTTTGCGCCACAAGTGGCCACGGGACCGATTCCTGCCGCAAAACGGAACGGTCCCCAAATCGAGCCCGACAATTTTCAGGGGCTAAAGAGAGCCAAGGACGAAACGGTACAAACCTCCACGCGGGTCCGCCTCCCTCCAGTCTCCACCACCCCTCGTCGCCGCCGTCGATTGCTTAACGCCGCCGCGCTCCGTACCGTTGCTTCTTCCCGTCGCCGAGAGAGAGAGACGAAAAAGAAAGGAAGGAATCGAGACAGAGGAAGGAGGAGACGTCGCCGAGAGGCGAGGTGTCTCCACGTGGGGCCCAGGAACATATTCCCTTCCTACGTTCACCGTTCATCCGGTGGCCACCCAGCTCGGACGACCGAGATGCGCCCACGGTGGCGGACGGGGTGAATCTTTTGGCCCAATCAGCAATTGTTACCGTTTTTACCCCAAGAACCCTGAAATTTGTGGTATTTCAACTAATCCATCGGTGCTTAATGCTAAATTTTTTTTTTGTAACGCAAAAAAATTCATAAAAATTTTGCAGAAATTTGTTCAATTTTACGGAAAAAATACAAGAATTTGAAAACATTTCCATTTTCCAAAGGAAGCTTAGGAGGTTATTTTTATAGACGAGTAAATGCAAAGACACAATCAGCCAGCGAGATGATGCAACTGAACTGGAAGAAGTATTGCGACGAAGGGGTACCTGTTTACAGTTTGCGAGATGCACACGGGCCGCGGGCGAGGTGTGTGTTTCCAGGTCGATCGGGCGGGCGAGCAATCTATATAAACCTCGTGAAACGCAGCGTGAGCACCGTGGGCGGCGGCCGGCGGCGATGGCGTGGACCTTTCTGGTGCTCCAGAATCTAGGGGCCGGCCACCGCGCGCGCGCCGACCGGGTATTCGAGCAGCACGCAGCTGCGATGGCTACAGGTGGTACCCGCTCCGGGCACGTGTCAAGTTCGGAGGCCACGTGGCCCGGTGCTTGCCGGACACGGCGACTCCTAATCATGCGTCGCGAAGGTCCACGGTGTCGGCAGCGGTTCAGGCGGGCGACGTTTCTTTCGACGGAGGCCACGTCGGCACGTCGGCATGGATGGGAGTGGAGGGGACAAAGAAAATTTAAATTTTCACCTTCAATTTCCTTGGTTGATGCAGTAGGTCATGGTTCAAGTGGCGAAATTGAAAAGCATCGGTTCCCACAACCGATGACTCAACAATCTAAGCAGACATTGTGTCATTGGTTAATTTGACTAATGCCTTAAGAAAAAGTGGAGGCAATGTTATTTTCCAGGAAGATGAAAATGAAGAACATGTGGGAATGCCAAAAATGAAAAAATTGGATTTAAAAAATACCGGCCTGGACCGGTAAAAAGAAAATTGCTGAAAATTTAACAAATTTCAGCGGATCGAAATTGTATTGAAATTTAGATAAATCTTGCCAAAACAATACATTATTAATATAAATGGCCAATACTAGCCGATATTTATTTGTAACTTCAAATACCAATCACCACCAGTTAGAACAAAAATCATTGAAATTCATTGAATTTCAGCTGAAATTTTTTTCACAGAGTGGCAGCACACCTGCTTCATCTTTGATTCCACTAGAAGATTTCTCACCATCGCCAACACCGCCACCATATGATCTGGATGTCTTCCATAAGATACCCACAAAAAGATTGTCCATTTTTAAGATATAACGTCAATAGTCAAGATATTATTTGAAGAGAATATATTTGGAAAGGTCCATTTAAACCTTATGCCTATGAATTAAAGAAAATAAAAAGTTTCACTAGAGATTTATTTCGAATTAATGATCAAGATGATGCGCTAGTTAAGCACTTGGGTGGTGTTAATGCACCTTGTTGGGATTGTGTACCCCAGATATCTTTGGTTTTGACCCAATCAAAAGGCCCAACAATGAAAGATGGCCCGTTACATCACAGGCCACATCCAGTTTCCTAAACGGTCCAACTCCACAAAGCCAAGACCTGTCTGACCGCTGGGTCAGGCATCGCCTTTCTCATCCGACCCCTAGGCTGGGTACCGCCTTACTCGTCCGACCCTCGGGTCGGGTACTACCTTCGGACGACCAACCATCGACAAGAGCGAAGATTCTAGACACTATGCAGCAGGCGCAGATTGCTGGATAGTGGAAGGAAAAGCTTATATTGTCTCGCCCACGCTGGACAAAGGACAAAGATAAGGACGACGACACGACCTGGTGCTTAGAAGCTGTCAGACGTAACAACCCCAGATGCTTATGGTCCCACCTGTAAGGGTCTGCTTGATTACTTGGGTATCAAGCTATTGTAACCTCGGTCCGACCCCTATATAAGGTTGCATCGGGGACCCTAGATGGAGAGACAATCAAGTGACATGAAGCGAACAACACATACGCACCATACTCAACATACCTGAAAGACCTAGAGTTCTTACTCGAGCAAGAACCCTAGCACCATTGTAACCCGATTCAATTGATCTCTACTATCTATACATACTCTTGATCCTGGACGTAGGGTATTACATCTCCCGTAGACTTAGCCACCTCAACGAGGAGTGCGCACGAACCCTTCTCTGATACACAAATTCTACTGTGCTGGCAATACGAAACGCTGACACATCTCATGTGAGGTGCCACTCTTATTTGAATCTTGGTGCAACAATTGATACTATTAGAATTGTGGAAGTGGGTAGTGTGGACAAGCGGCTTTACAAAACTTAATTGAGTCACTTATATGCTTGAGTTTTCTTATAAATCAAGTATTGACATCCTAGTGGCATGATGAAAGTGAAGAGTCTGGCAATAGAAGGAATTTTCTTTTGCTTTTGAAATTTTTTGCATCAAATAATGAATAGGTGGAGATGTATATTTTAAACAAGGCTCTAAATTATTGTCGCCATTGTCTTCTAACATCAACTTTTACCTTTCGTATTATTCAAAAATTAATTTAAATGAATAATATTTTAAGTTGTGATTCAAATAATTTTAATGATAAAGTAAATTATAAGAAACTATATGATATTTATTAAACTTTTCTAAATAAGATGAATAGTCAAAATTAATGTTATAAGTCAACGGCAACAATAATTTAGGAACGAAGCGGGAATTTTTAAAGTCAAATGAATCTATAGAAAATATTAGTTAAACTAGATGGCATGGAATCCAAAAATAAAATTACTTTAGGACAAAGGAGTACTCTTTATCAACAGAAAAACATTTCCGGCTTCAAAACCCACCAAGCGCAATTAACTATCCTGAAAACCTGTCATTTTCATCTCAATACTCACTCTGGTTAAAAAAGAAAGTCATTTTGGACAACACGATCAATAAAACATAACTTTGACTATATTTTTTTATAAAACTATTTATTAAAAAGTGACATGTATATGCTTTTAGAAACCATTTTTTAAGACAAATCTAATCATATGATTTTTCACATTTCTAAATAAGTTAAAATTATTTACAATTTATATTTTCAATAACTCCGTCTATGTTTAAAATTGCCAGTCCCATGCTCGGATAAAGGAGGTTGGTACTCCACGTATTTTGTCCTAACATATAAGTGGAGATATAGATGCCTAAATGGGTTGGGCCCAGCAGACCAGCACCAAGAAAAAAAAGCATGGCCCAAGCCTGGTATGCCCCATTGCTAATTTGGCCCGTGCCGGCTCGGCCCGGCCAAAATGCCGTGTTTGGGCAAGAGCCTTGGCCCACCGGGTGGCATGGCCCAGCATGATCAACGCGAGGCTCGGTTAAGCCCGCTAACATACACGAGCCGACTGTTAGCTTAATGGCCATTGAATCCCGTCAATGGTATTAATGATTTTGGTGATTAAATGAAAACTATAAACTAACTCGTTGGATGCAGGTTTATCAACACTATTCTACACTTCTATGAGTTGGTTGCTTTAAGGTTGTTCAAGTCCTCAGAGTGTTTCTATATAGGGAGCTGGTCTAAGGCTAAAGATGATATAGAGCCTTGTGTGGCTTAGTTTTTAGACCTTGAGTCTATAGAAAACACCGGTACTATTAAGAGAGGTCAGGTCACTCGTCTCGGTCTTACAGAAATAAGGGTGTGTGGATGCTCTAGGTTCTCTGAGGCACTTGAGTGACCAGTGAAAGTTTGAAGATGTCAAGAGTTGCAGCGGGAAGCATGAAGACCTTGAAGAAGTTAAGTTTTAGCAAGTGATGAGTCACTGGACAGTCCGACGAGGTCACTGGACAAGCCGGTGAGGGTCAAAGCCAGGAGTCCAGAGAAGATATTTTTTGAAAACTGAGAACAAAAGGTCACTGAACAGTCCGATAGGAGTCATCAGACAGTTCGGTGAGTGCAGGAGCTTGAAGTCCAGAGAGATATGCTCTCTAGAGTCAATAGGAAGAGTCACCGGATAGTCCGTCGTTCAGAGACCGGATAGTCTAGTGAGCTCATAAGGAATGGATTCCAAAGAGGATGTTTCCTGCCAAATGACGACTAGGAGTCACCGGACAGTCCGGTGACTGCAAAAAACAGACAACTTTTTAGCAACAGCCGGTAACGGTTGATTCAGAGCTTGGGACCTATTTAAACCGTTGGAGGAGCTGTTGTGGAGCTTGCTCGCGGTTAGAACAGTTGGAGATCATTTGTCAAGGGCCAAAGTTCACCAATGGAGCACAAAAAATCATCTAGTGAGATCTTGAGTGCTTGTGAAGAGTAGCAAAGAGCATCCATCATTCTTAGAACTTGTGAGGTTGAGAGGAGTGTCTTTGACTTGTTACTCTTGGTCTATGGCAGCTTAGACCAGTTAGGCGTCGTTGTTCGAGCTTCTGAAGACTTGTAGAAGACGACATCAAGTTTGTACACGGTTCCGGGTCCTCTGCTCAAAAGGGACACCAAAAGTTAGCACCCGAGCATTAGAGGCTTGCTTTAGCGCTTGGGTATTGTTTGCTACAGCCGGGGCGCTGGTGTCTTCACTTTGAGAGCGAAACGTACCCTTGTTAGCATCGTTCTGAGAACAACGAGAGGAACCAAGACTCCGACAGAAGTGGTTCAACGGAGATTAGAGAAGGTTCCATCCTTTCGAGACTTTGGGAAAAATCGCTGAGTATCTCTATCATCCTTCTTTTTACTTACCGCATTTACCTTTTGCTAATAGTGTGATAGGTTGTTTAGTTGCTTCTCTTGATGGCTCTCTTGGCAGCTTGCTTGCTAGCTTGATAGGTTGTCTTTTAGCTTGTTTTACTCCTCCTTAGCTCATACTTGCTAGAAGTTGATTGCTAGTTTTGCTAGAATTTAGGAAAAGTGAGAAATCAGCCTAGTAGTGTAAGTGCCCGATTCAATCCACCCCTTCTCAGTTACTTGATCCTTTCACCGACCTACTAACGACACACCAAACGCCCAACCCTACTGGAGCTGTATAAAATCCTACCCCATTCCCCTTCCTCCCAGACCGCAGTCATTGCGCCATCGCCTTGACCCACCGCTCCTCCTCGCCCTGTCATCGTCGGCTCCACTCAGCCACATCTCGCTGATGTGAACATTATACCTTCTGATGAGGACTTTCATGGAAATATTCCCGTGGGTTGTTTGGATAAGTTGTGTAGTGCTTAATTCTTGGAATTCAACATGTCACCTTTGAGAAGGACAAGTTGTGTAGTGCGTGTCAAGCGAGAAAGCAAGTGGCCACTCTTCATCCTTGCAAGACCATAATGTCTACATCGAGACCTCTAGAGCTTCTTCACATTGATCTTTTTAGATCAACAACTTACAAGAGTCTAGGGGGTAATCTCATTGCATGGTAATTGTTGATGACTTCTCTCGGTATACATTGACCATTTTTTTAGAAGACAAAGCTCAAGCCATCACCAATTTCAAAAAGTTTGCTAAGAGAGCTCAAAATGAATTTGAAGCTAAGATCAAGAAGGTTAGAAGTGATAATGGGACGGAGTTCAAGAACTCTATCATTGAAGAATATTGTGATGATCTTGGCATCAAGCATGAGTTTTCAGCTACTTACACTTCGAAGCAAAATAGTGTTGTGGAGAGGAAGAATCGGACTCTCATCACACTTGCTAGAGCTATGTTGGATGAGTATAGGACTCCGGAGAGGTTTTGGGCGGAAGCTATTAACACGGCATGCTACACCTCAAACCTTGTTTATCTTCATCGTCTATTGAAGAAGACCCCATATGAGCTCTTGGTAGGAAAAAAACCCAATGTGGCCTACTTCCGGGACTTTGGATGTAAATGTTATATCTTCAAAAAGAGGAAGAGGCTAGGCAAGTTTGAGAAGAGAATCAACATTGGCTTTCTTGTTGGGTATTCGGGTAACTCCAAAGCTTATCGCATTTTCAATGCAACTACCGAATTTGTTGAGGAATTATATGATGTGTAATTTGATGAAACTAATGGTTCTCAAAAGAACAAAGAATCTTATAATTGTGATGTAGATGATGATGAACCCTTGAAAGAGGCGATGCGAAAGATGCCCGTAGGAGAAGTTCTATCAAGAGAAGATGACTCTTCTACACCTCCATCGGAAGACTCCTCCACGACTCAACATGAGATCACTACATCAACAAATCAAGTGCAAGAATCATCAAGTGTACAAGCACCAAGAGAGCTACCTCAAGAGCCTTCTACCCCGAGAAACCAAAGGTCATCTACAACAAGTGCTACACCACCTTGCCCAACAATGATATCAAGAATTGAAGAAGATTGCAGCCTCCGCTCCATCTACAAGACACCGTCATCTCCAAGGAGCAAGACATACAAGATGCACAAGATGTCTCTCCGTCGCAAGCTCCACCACAATACGAGGCTCCAAAGAGGCACAAACCCATTTATCGAGATCACGAAAGTGACTTGATTATTGGGAGTCCCTCTCAAGGGTTTAAAGACTAGAAGAAATCAATATAAGCTGAAGTATACTAATGATGATGTGGCTAACATTGCTTGTGAAATTTCTCTTTTGTGTCTTTGATAGAGGCCAAGAACATTGATGAGGCGGTGGAACATCACAAATAGATGTTGGCTATGTAAGAGGAGCTCAATAAGTTTGAGAGGAATCAAGTTTGGGAATTGGTGAAGAGGTCAAAGAACAAGAACATTATTGGTGCCAAGTGGGTCTTCAAGAACAAGCAAGATGAGAACGAAAATGTCATGAGGAACAAAGCAAGACTCATGGCCAAGGGTTGCTCTCAAGTTGAGGGGGTGAACTTCGACGAGACTTTTGCCCTCGTTGCTCAACTTGAGTCTATTCGAACCTTGCTTGCTTATACTTCACATTTTAACTTTAAATTATATCAAATGGATGTGAAGAGTGCATTTTTTAATGGTATATTAATGAGCAGGTTTATGTTGAGCAACCACCCGGCTTCGAGGATCCCAAGCATTCCGATCACGTATTCAAGTTGAAGAAGGCGTTGTATGAACTCAAGCAAGCACCAAGGGCGTGGTATGAGCGGCTAAGAGATTTTCTCATCGACAAGGGCTTCAAGATAGGGAGTATTGATAACACTCTAATTACTAAACATGTTGATGATGATCTGTTTATTTGCCAAATATATGTGAATGATATTATCTTTGGTTCTACTAATAAAGCTTATAATGCTGAATTTCATGATCTAATGGTCAAAGAATTTGAGATGTCTATGATAGGCGAGCTTCACTTGTTCCTTGGATTTCATGTCAAGCAAATGAAAGATGGAACATTTATCTATCAAAAGAAGTACACAAGAGATCTACTCAACCGCTTCGAAATGGAGGATTCAAAGTGAATCAAGACTCCAATGGCCACAAATGGTATTCTTGGCCTCGATGAGAGTGGTAAACTGGTAAAAAGATTTATCGATCTATAATTGGTTCTCTATTATATCTTACCGCCTCTCACCCATATATTATGTTTAGTATATGCTTATTTGCTTGTTATCAAGCTAACCTTAAAGAATCTCATTTTAGTGCTGTTCAAAGGATTTTTAGATACCTCAAGTATACACCAACTATGAGCCTTTGGTATCCAAAAGATGGAGGCTTTGATCTTGTTGGGTATTCCGACTTGGACTTTGTCGGTTACAAAGTGAGTAGAAAGAGCACCTCCGGTGGATGTCAATTTTTTGAGAGATCATTGGTTGCTTGGAGTTCTAAGAAGCAAAATACCGTAGCTCTCTCAACGGCCGAAGCGGAATATATGGCAGCCGGTGCTTGTTGTGCTCAACTTCTCTACATGAAGCAAACTCTCATAGACTATGGATAGGTATATAATCAAATTTCTCTATATTGTGATAGTGAAAGTGCAATCAACATGGCTCTTCATAAGGGTGATCATGGGCATGCTAAACATATGGAGGTCAAGCATCATTTCATAAGGGATTATGTGGCCAAAAAAGATATTGAACTTATTACTGTGAGGACAAATGATCAATTGGCTGACATATTCACGAAGCCCCTTGATGAGAAGAACTTCACTTGAGTAACCTCCAAAGCTTAGCATTTCCCTTGTATATACTTGTTTGCTTTGTTTTTTGTTGTTCTTCTTATTTTGTAGGACCATCATCTAATACTTTCAAGATAGCAATGATCATAGAGAGCTTAGGAAGAATATTCATGGGGTGCCCAAGGCTAGGAGATGAGGATCATTGTGATTAAGCTTGCGAGAGGATTTCAATGTGATGAGAGTATTTCTTTTCTAGTCCCTCTTCATCATAAGCATGCATCTTTTATTCTTTTTATGCATTTATGCGCATTTCATGCATTGCATCTAGTGTCTTGATGTCAAACATGGGTCTAGAGGAGTTATTCATAAGCAATATAAGTTAATTGTCCCTAGATTTTTTCATAGCAATTGTGAGCTTTATGCCATTGAATCATGATCTTTCGAGCTCTAAGGTTAAATCTACTTACGCGGCTCAAAGACTATGATTCATACATTCTCATATGCATCACTAACCCCCTCTTGTTGAAGGAAGAGAAAGTTTCTTGGATGATCTTTTGTAGGAAAGATACCAACTAGAGGGGGAGAAGGAACTTTGAAATCAAGAAGATGATCAAGACACAAGGAGATGATGAGCAAGAATAGAGTTGATGGTTGAAGAAGAAGAGAACCATGGAGATCCGAAAATATTGTTTCATATCTAATCTTGATTATTGTTCTTTGTGGCTTTCATTTTTGAATGATAAATGACAAAGGGAGAGCAAAATGAAGATGATCAAGGATGTTTAATGGAGATATGAAAAGATGATGATTAAGGGAGAAATAAAGGAAATGAAGACTTGAAGATTGGGGAGAGAAATGTGACAAGATGGAGCAATCAAGAAATCAAAGGGAGTAATCTTTTGTATTCTCCTAAATCCGTTGATTACTACTCTTTACCTTCTACTCATCTTGTGGTTATTTTCTATTTGTAGGAGACAGGTAAAGGGAGCCGAAGAGATGAAAAAAATAAAGTCACCATCAGCAAAACCAATTTAAGCTATGCACTTATCGAGGGGGAACTCTAAAGCAAAGGTATGAAACCTTCTACATTTTTTTGGACTTTCTGTCAAGAGATGGTAAGACAACTTGCACCTATCTTCTTTTTTTAAGGTTGTCTCGTGCTTTCATTCTTATCTTTTGTATCATCTCAATCATTTGCATCAGGGTTGTCATCAATCACCTAAAAGGGGGAGATTGTTAGCTTCATGACCATTGAAGCCCCTCAAAGGTATGAATGATTTGGTGATTGAATTAAAATCATGAACTTAACTCGTTGGATGCAGATTTATTAACACTATTCTACACTTCTACGAGTTGGTTGCTTCAAGGTTGTTCAAGTCTCCGAAGTGTTTCCAAGGAGGGAGCTGGTCCAAGGCTAAGCATGATCTAGAACCTTATGTGACTTTGTTTTTAGGCTTTGAGTCTATAGGAAACACCGGTACTATTAAGAGGGGTCGGGTCACCTGTCTCGGTCTTATAGGAATTAGAGTGTGTGGATGCTCTAGGTTTTCTAAGCCACTTGAATGATCAAGAGTTGGAGCGGGAAGTAGGAAGATCCTGAAGAAGTCGAGTTTTAGCAAGTGATGAGTCATTGGACAGTCTGATGAGGTCACTGAACAGTCCGGTGAGGGTCGAAGCCAAGAGTCTGAAGAAGATGTTTTCTGAAAGCTGAGGACAGAAGGTCACTGAACAGTCTGACGGTAGTCACCGGACAGTTCGATGAGTGCAGGAGCTCGAAGTGCAGAGAGAGGTGCTCTCTAGAGTCAACAGGAAGAGTCACCAGATAGTCCGTCGTTCAGAGACTGGACAGTCCATCGTTCAGAGACTGGACAGTCCAGTGAGCCTCGGAGATGTTGTCCAGAAGAGGTGTCTCTGGAAGTCTAAAAAGAGAAGTTCACCGGACAGTTCGGTGATGGTATGAACCGGACAGTCCGGTGTCACAAGGATTGGATTTCAGAGAGTTTGTTTTCTGCCAAATGAAGATCAAGAGTCACCGGACAGTCTGGTGGTTCCAGTCATCGGATAATCCGGTGACTGCAAAAAGCAAACAGCTTTTTGGCAACGGCTCTTAACGGTTAATTCAGGGCTTAAGGCCTATTTAAACCGTTGGAAGAGCTGTTGTGGAGTTTGCTCGCGGCCAAAACAGTTGGAGATCATTTGTCAGAGCTAAAGTTCACCAAGGGAGCACTAGAGAGCATCTAGTGAGATCTTGAGTGCTTGTGAATAGTAGCAAAGAGTATCCATACATTTCTAGAGCTTGTAAGGCTGAGAGGAGTGTCTTCGGCTTGTTACTCTTAGTCTATGGCATCCTAGACCGGTAAGACTTTGTTGTCCGAGCTTTCGAATACTTGTGAAAGATGACATAAAGTTTGTATACGGTTTCGGATCCTTCGCTTGAAAAGGACACCAAGAGTGAGTACCGAAGCCTTGAAGCGCGCTTGAATATTGTTTGCTACAGCCGAGACGCCAGTATCTTCACTCCGAGAGTGAAGTGTACCTTTGTGAGCATCATTCCAAGAACAATGGGAAGAATCAAGACTCCGACGGGAGTGGTTCAACGAAGATTAGGGGAAAGCGCCATCCTTCCGAGACCTCGAGAAAAATCGCTAGTAGTGTGATAGGCTGTTTAGTTGCTTCTCTTGGTGGCTCTCGTGCCGGCTTGCTTGCTAGCTTGATAGGTTGTCTTATAGCTTGTTTTACTCCTCCTTAGCTAATACGCGCTAGGAGTTGATTGCTAGTTGTTCTAGAATTTACGAAGAGTTAGAAATCGGCCTAAGTGCCCGATTCAACCTCTTCTTCTCGGTCACTTGATCTTACACGGGGTTCTATCTCCGAGATCCCGCATCGATGGATGGACGACGAGGGAGGTCCTAGCAGTGGCCCTATCATAGGGGGCCACATCTCCAGCTCCGGCCCCGACCTCAACTCTGACTTCGACTCTGGCTCTGACTCCAGCACCGACTCCAGCACTGACTCTGGTGCTAACTCTGGCACTCACACCGCCTCTGACGTCGCCTGCAGCATCATCTACGAGTCCCTGGAGAGCTCTACCTGGGAAGAGAGCGACAGCACCGGTTACACCACTGAAGCTTTTGGAGGGTTCGAGCTTGTTGACGACGATGATGACACTGCTAGTGGTGGAGACGGGGCACCTGAGGCTGTCATCGACCTGATGGAGGAGGATCCGTCCGAGGTTGAGTTCTACCTCGAGGACCCAATTGACGCGGAACCTAGCGTGGAGATCCTGGCTGAGGCCCTGGGGCACCCGAGATGGACAGCCAGGCCACTCTGGCAGCTGCAGGAGCCAAGCCTATGGATGGCTTCTACACACTGGAGCAACTGTTGGACGATGGGATCCACCTACACCAAGACTGGCTCGACTTTCTTCAGCGTCTGTGAGGAGTAGCTGCAGGATAGGACTTTAGGGTGTGGTATCTCTTTTGTTGATCTTTTGTATTAGGGAGTTGGTGGTGTGTTAGTTGTTTAGTGGTTTGTAGAGGTGACTCCTATATTAGCCTAGCCACGTGTAGTGTACCACGCGTAGTCCCATGTGGAACTCGGATGTGATGTAATATAAGTTATGGTTGTGTGCTTGCTTGCTATTGAATCTCTTTTTTGCTTGGTTTCATTGATTGTGCATCACACAAAGATCACAAATGGAACTACAACCTCTATAATTTTGTGATTAAGAAATTAAAATTGATAAAATATACAGACCCACTTTGCTTACTTTACCAATGATCTTTTGCAAATAACAAGATGCCTCTGAAGCGCTCAGCCCGTATCCAAGCCCGTCGGGCTCGCAATCGCAACATCAACGAAGGACAGGAAGAACGCCCCCAACAGGGACGTACCACCACTCGAGGAGCCCCTGCTAACCGGCGCCGCTCCCCGAGGCAGAGCCAAAAGGCGCAAGGTGGAGCATGAGTGGAAGAAGCATAGTCCAGCCACCATAGAGAAAATCAAGTGGCACTCTCTGCTCCCACCAACATTGCAGCACCATCTCCAGCTCAAAATGCCGTAGGAGGAGCTGCCAGAGCTCTCACAAGCAGTAGCAGTAGAACCAGAGCAAGGCGCAGCTGCAGAAGAGGCCCTACCATATCCCCTACCACTATGGCTGATGTGATGGCTACACAGACCCAACTGCTGTATACCATCGCACAAGGGATAACTGGTCGTGGAGGGCCTAACAATCAAAGCAGGATGTCAGAGTTCATAAGACTCCAACCACCTACGTTTGACAGCACCGATGAAGGCCTCTAGCATCCGATGACTGGTCGCGTGATATCACCAAGAAGCTCAGCATGGTTAAAGCTAACGACCACGAGAAGGTTGTACTCGCCGCTCATCAGCTTGTCGGAGCAGTTGGTGAATGGTGGGACAACTACAGGGAAGCAGCTGCAGATCCTAAAGCAATCCGCTAGAACGAGTTCCAGCAAGCCTTCCGATCCTATTACATTCATGATAGACTTATGAAGATGAACATAGGTGAATTCCATGCAATGAAGCAAGGGCCTAAGACTGTCAATCAGTACATCAAAAAGTTCACAAAGCTGACACGTTATGCACCAGAGGAAGTTGACACTGACAAGAAGAAACATGATCGTTTCTTGGAAGCGCTGAGTCATACTATGAAAGCTCAGCTCATCACTCACATATACCCTGACTTCAACACCTTGATGAACAAAACCATACTCTTGGAGAAAGCTCGGGCAGGAATGGAAGGTGAAAGGAAGTGTAAGTATTAGCACAGAAATTGAGACAGCAGGATCGGACTCAGTGTTCTAAGTTCAGAAAGTTTAAGAAGCCACCATACCAGCCCACTATGCAGTGCTGCGCTCCAAAGAACCCGCCACAACCACAAGAATCAGTACGGTCTGTTCGTCAGCCAATGGTTCCTCAGCAGTACAAGGCCAACCCCAGCACACCCTAGGCTTCCAATATGATAAAAGCATTCTTCAACTACCGCGACCCAGGCCACTTGGTTGTAAATTGCCCACACAACAAACCATCTGTTGCTGCACCTGCCAACTTCAGAGCCAGAACAGCTATTTTAGGAATAGTTTGCAATACCCATAGGTCAGCCGCACAGCGCAGCAATATGGACGCGGTCGCGTGAACCACATTCACGCCAACGAGGCGGAAGATGTAGCCGACGTTGTACGATGAGTACCTAGTCCACTCAAACATTGCCACCATTTTGTTTGATTCGAATGCTTTGCATTCATTTGTTTCTTCAAGATTTACTATTAAATCAGGTTTATCGACAACTTTACTTAAAAGACCTTTAATGGCAAAATCCCTCGGAGCTACCATATGGTGTAGGCTCCGATGTTCAGGGGTTTAGATCCTTTTAAGTCGGATAGAGTTTGTGACGGATTTGATAATCCTTAGGTCAGATGGTATATATGTTATACTCAGTATGGAGTGGCTATGCCGTCATACTCTGTGCCAACAAAGAAGTAACCGCCAACCAAGGGATACCAGTGGTATGCCGGCCACGCAGACAAAACATTGACCCAATGATATGCAATGTAGAAGTCAAAGGTATGGATGAATTGGCAGCTGTGAGTGAATACTTTGATGTATTTCTAGAGGAACTACCAGGTATGCCTCCTGATAGGGATGCCGAATTTTTGATTGACCTAATCCCTGGGGCAACTCCCATTGCAAAGAGACCATATTGTATGGTAGTGAATGAACTGGCAGAGCTAAAGAAACAGCTAGCAGAGCTACAGGAGAAGAGATTCATTCGACCTAGTTCCTCACCTTGGGGGCACCTCTACTCTTTGTTCAGAAGAAGGATGGCAGTCTGAGGATGTGCATTGATTATCGGTCTTTGAATGAGGTCGCCATCAAGGATAAGTACCCGTTACCATGGATTGATGATCTCTTTGATCAGTTGAAGAGAGCAAGAAACTTCTCCAAGATTGATCTGAGATCAGGTTATTATCAGTTGAAAATCCGAGAGAGTGATATAATGAAGACAATGTTCGTAACCAGGTATGGGCAGTATGAGTTCATAGTAATGCCCTTTGGACTGACTAATGGCCAGTGTATTTCATGAATCTAACGTAAAGATCAAGGACACCGAGAAGGGGGGTTAAATCGGTGGACTTATAGCACTAATTTCGCTACAAACAAAACTAGAAAGACTTGATCGCAACGGAAGCAAACCTAAACAAGTCTAGTAGGCAAAGACCTCTAACAATACTAGTGATAAGGAAATAACAATAAGCAAGCGCTAGAACAATAGCCACCAAGAGGAATCAAAGAATAATCTATCACACTACTCAAATAGTAAGTAAATGCGAAAAGTAAAGAGAGTGAGATAGAGAGTGCTAAATGATTTTTTTCGAGGTCTCAGAAGGTAGGCGCCTTCCCCTAATCCTCGTTGAACCACTCCCGTCAGAGTCTCGGTCCCTCCCGTCATTCTCGA
Source organism: Zoysia pacifica (assembly GCA_001602315.1). Lineage (NCBI taxonomy): Eukaryota > Viridiplantae > Streptophyta > Magnoliopsida > Poales > Poaceae > Zoysia > Zoysia pacifica. The sequence goes on along the minus strand of BCLH01000005.1, from coordinate 305,515 downwards.
AATAATGCTAACACGGGTACGCTTCACTCCCGTAGTGAAGACACCGACGGCTCGGCTGTCACACACAATACTCAAGCGCTAGAGCAAGCCTCTAAGGCTCGGGCGCTCCCTCTTGGTGTCTCTTTTGAGCGGGGGACCCGAAACCGCGTACAAACTTGGCGACATCTTCCACAATCTTCTTGAAAGCTCGATCTCCAACTCTAAGAGTAATAGGCAAAGATCACTTCTCTCAAGCCCTACAAGCTCTAAAAGTGTATAAATGCTCCCTATTACTCTCCTACTAGCACCAAAGATCTCCAATCTTGCAATGTGCTCACTTGGTGGTGTCTCTTGGCCTCTCACAACTTAGCTCCAGCAATTCTGATCAAGAACACACAAAAAAACGTCCCCTCTCATGGTTTAAATAGGCTCTAAGTCCAGAAACAACCGTTGAGACGTGATGTCATAAAGCTGACTGCTTTATGCAATCACCGGACTGTCCGGTGACTGGACCACCGGACTGTTCGGTGACCCTTCTTCCTTCTCGGCTAGAGAAACACCCTCTCTAGAATCCATTCCACAGGACACTAGACTGTCCGGTGCATACCTTTACCGGACTGTCCGATGACTTTTACTTTTAGATTCCTAGAGATATCTTCTCTGCACTTAAGCTTCTGGCTTACCGAACTGTCTAGTCATTGCACCGATGAACTATTTGGTGACTGATCCTCCTCGATCCAGAGAGCACCTCTCTCTGGACTGGCTCCTCTAAGGTTCACTGGACTGTCCAGTGACCTCATCGGACTGTCCGGTGACTGAATCTTCAGCTGGTCTTGAGCTCTAGTCTTGGACTTCACTTTCTCTGTCATTTTTAGTGCTTTCTAAGGATTTAAAGAGCATTCACACCCTCTAACACTTGTATGATAGAAGACAAATGACCTTACCTCTCTTAATAGTACCGGCGTTTCTATAGACTCTCTAGTTAGTCTTTAGCTTTGGTCTTCTGATACCCGGCAACTCGTCTTCTAGGGATCGTCTTTATCATCCATCGAGGAAGTCCACCATATTGATGTAAAATTAGCGAGGTGGTACCTACAACACAACCATTACCTATGGTTATTCATTCAACCACCAAAATCAATTCATACCTTTTAGGAGACTTCAAAGGTCATAAAGCTAGTATCTAATGAACAAGATATTTATGGAAGAGTTAGATAAGTTTATCGTAGTATTCATTGATGACATACTTATGTATTCTAAGAGCGCTGTTGAACATGAAGTGCATCTCCGGACAGTGTTGGGATGACTGAGAGAACATCAACTCTATGCCAAGTATAGTGAATGTGAGTTCTGGTGACAGGATGTGTTCTTCTTAGGACACATTATCATTGTAGAAGGAGTAGTGGTTGACCCCACCAAAGTGGAAGCAGCTACAAACTGGAAACAACCTACTACAACCACATAAGTCAAAAGCTTCCTCGGACTGGCCAGGTACTATAGAAGGTTTATTGAAGGATTTCAAAGATAGCTAAGCCAGTGACAGAGTTAACACGAAAGGATAAGAAGTTTGAATGGACACCACGGTGTGAGCAAAGCTTTCAAACTCTGAAAGAAAAACATACAACCGCCCCAGTATTGATATTGCTGGACATACACAAAGACTTCACGATATATTGTGATGCATCACAGCAAGGATTGGGATGTGTTTTGGTGCAAGAAGACCGGGTAGTGGCATATGCATCACGACAGCTGAAAAAGCTCGAAGAGAACTACCCTACCCAAGACCTGGAATTGGCAGCAGTGGTGCATGCGCTGAAGATTTGGAGGCATTATCTGATTGGAAATAAGTGAAAATTATACACAGATCACAAAAGCTTGAGATACATCTTTACACAAACCAAGCTCAATCTGAGTCAGCACAGATGGTTAGAGTTAATCAAATACTATGACCTATATGTCCAATACCACCTCGGAAAGGTGAATGTAGTGGCAGATGCCTTGGGTCGCAAGGCTCATTGCCACCACATCCATGAGATAGCCGAAGCAAATAGAATTAATCCAGGAAATGGATAAATTGAATCTGAAGGTAATACCTCCCGGTCTTGTGAACACTTTGGAGGTGGCACCCACCTTAGAGGATAAAATCTGACAACCTCAGCCACAGGATCATAAGGTCCAACGGCTAAAAGAGTTAATCTAGGAGGGAAAAGCCCTACGACTCCATATTGAAGAAGATGGGACACTATGGTATGATCAGCGGATTTACGTACCTAAGGTGGAGCAGTTGAGAAAAATAATACTAGAAGAGGCACACAACACAGCCTACTCGATCCACCCAGGATCGACACGGATGTACCAAGAGATAAAACAGAAGTATTAGTGAAATGGAATGAAATGAAAAGAGAGATAGCTAAATTTGTGGCCCGTTCTGACATTTGTCAGAGGGTAAAAGCCGAGCACCGAAAGCCTCCAGGATTGCTACAGCCACTGTACATCCCAATGTGGAAGCGGGACGAAATCTCCATGGACTTCATTGTAGGACTACCTCATACGCAGAAAGGAAACGATGCCATCTGGGTTATCGTAGACACCCTTACAAAGGTTTCCCACTTCATACCGGTCAAGAAAGATGCCCGGGATGACAAGCTGGCATAGCTCTAAATAGATAATATTCTGAAGTTGCATGGTGTGCCATCAAGGATAGTTTCAGACCGATGCTCATAGTTCACTTCTTATTTTTGGAAAAGTCTACATGGCTTGTTAGACATGAAACTGGATTTTAGTTCAGCTTACCACCCGCAGACAGATGGACAAATAGAAAGAGTAAACCAAATTTTGGAAGACATGCTCCATGCCTGTGTGTTGACATATAGAAAGGATTGAAAGAAGAGGCTGGCATTTGCATAGCTCTCCTACAACAACAGCTACCAGACCAGTCTTCAAATGGCACCTTTCGAGGCACTATATGGTCGAAAATGCCGAACCTCGCTAATGTGGTCTCAGGTTGGAGAACTGTCTTTCTTTGACCCAGCCATCATAAAAGAAGCAGAAAAAAAGGTCGTAGAGATTAGAAGCAAGCTTAAGACAGCTCAAAACAAACAAAAAAATTATGCCGATACACGTCGAAAGGAGTTAGCCTTTGAGGAAGGAGACCATGTATATCTGAAAGTATCCCCGATACAGGGTATTTAGAGATTTCAAATTCGCGAAAAATTGGCACCATGCTACATAGGATGCTATAAGATACTGAGAAAGATAGGTGCAGTGACGTACAAGCTTGACCTACCTGTAGAATTGTCATATTTGCATCCTGTATCCATGTGTCACAGTTAAAGAAATATTTGCAAGTCTCTGAACAGCAAATACAGATAGAGGCAATGGACTTACAACTAGATCTGTGATACAAAGAGTTGCCAATTCGGATATTAGAGACCACCACCTGACAGACTCAACGGAACGAGATTAGGTTCTATCGTGTATAATGGAATAATCACACCGAAGTAGAAGCTACCAGGGAAAAGGAGGATGATCTCAGAAAAGAATTCTCGTACCTCTTCAAGAAACAGCCAAATCTCGAGGACGAGATTCTATTTAAGTGGGGTAGGTCTGTGATGCCCTTAAAAATTAAAATTAGAAAATAAACCCTCTCTTGCGAATTTCCTTTTATTCACCTTTCTTTTATTTATTTAAGAGAAAAACCCCACATAAATTGATAAATTCCTAACAGGGAAATTTCAAAAGATTTAAATTTTATCGGGTCAAGTGATTGAGTTGGCTTCTCGGATTTATTGAATTCCTTTGAATTTATTTGCATTCGCACTTATTGTATAATTTCCCAAAATTTCTCCCCTCCTTTCCTGCGTGGCCGCGCACCCCCTCCGGCCCAGCTCGCTCGGCCACTTTCCTCACCCGCGCAGGCCGCGTCCCCTTGGCCCATCTAGCGTGCATGGTACAGAGCAATGGTCGGCCTGGCTGGGGAGTCATCTTCCCCGAGCCGTCGCCGCCGCCGCCGTGCACGGGCTTTGCTGCCTGACAAACAGCGCGCGCACAGCAGCGCGTTACCCCGCTGCCTAGCCGCTGCCTTAACTCACTCATCCACCTGCCACCGACAGAGCGCATTGAAGCTACTCGCCCTCCAGCCAGACCTGTTGCTGCTGCCGCCTCGGAGTCGACTGCGCCCCCGCGCCGCACGGCACAGTGCCGCGCCACCCTAGCGCCACCAGGTGCCACCCAACACCTCCCCGGCACAATGCCGCCGTGTGCCATTACTCCGCCGCCAAGCCAGCCGACGCGTGCGTGTCTGGGGCCCCCCCTTCCTCGCCCATAAAAAACACCCCGGGACCCTCACATCCTCATGGTTCTCCCACCGCCGTTCAAAGGTCGTCCTTCTTCTCCTTTTCGCTGCAATCTGAAAAATCTTCGCCGCCTTCCTCACCTCCAGCCGCCAGAACCTACACGTCGTTCCCACGCCATCGACCAAAATGTTTGTCCATTTTCTTTGCATGTTGAACACCCCAAGCACCAACCACACCTCGCCGGCAAGCAGATCGAGGCGTTCCGGCCTCATCGGAGCGCCGCGCCGTGCGCCGCCAAAGACCGCCGTGCCCTCACGGTGCTAACCGCTGTCACTCGACGCCTGGCCAAATTGGTAGCGCCCACGGGCTCGCCGCACTCGTGCGCAGCTCTTGGTGCCCCGCGGAAGTGGATCAACGCCCGGGGCACGTCGCCGACGAACGTTGCCGTAGCTGGCCGCGCCACGCTCGGGGGCATGTGCGCGCTGTGTGCAGGCGCCGGGTGCACGCATGCGCCGATTTGCAGGCCTAAGGCTGTAGCTGGGCCGCGCCCCTAGTGGCCCCAGCATTGGGCGCGCAAGCCCAGTAGGCCGCACGGCCAATTAGCGGCCCACACACAGGGCCCGCCAGCCGCCCGGCCTCTGGGCCTCATTGCATGCTCCACCGCCCCGTGCACACTGGCAGGTGGGTCCATGGCCCACCTGGCAGCCTCACAAACACCAACTAGGCCCACCTGTCAGCCACATGCTTAAAATGCTACGGCCACGCAAATGCACACCCAAAAATATTTTCAGCCCTTGTTCCTTCAAAACAAATTCTCACAAATTCCCTGAAAAATCTCCACTTTGCAAATACACCCTACACAATAAAAACGAACTTAGCAAACCTATTTAGCCTTCACAAATTTCACGTTAGTCCTCTGGATATTAGAATAATTACAGAAAGGCCCTTACACCTTATTTTTATCGCCATTTCCACATACCACCTCTGTTCACTAAGATTTTTGCACCGTTAGAACCGTAATCCCAAGCTCTACCTATTAAAGCCACCCAACACTTCGAGATACTCTGTTTAGTTTGATTTTATTTTGATTCTTTTGATTGATCGTTTTCTCGTTGAAGATTTATTTTGTTGTTTCCTCGTGTAGACAACAAAGCGCTGGGAGACGAGAAGGCCAACGACATGGAGTACGAGGAAGAGCTCAAGGACACCTTCAAAGGCAAGTCCTAATCCCTTTTGCTCCTAAATTTTGCTTATGCACCTATAGGACCCAAATGCTTCCTTGTCTAAAAGTTTATGTTCAAACGTTGTGTACATATTACCCTATTTGTTATTATGTATTTATATTAATGTCATCACTTGCTCTCATTAAGTATAAATACCACTTTGTCACTGGGTTGACAACCGTACCTTGTTAACCATAGGAATTCGGTCATTAAAAACTTTTAATGATCGGAAAGATGCCTTGTTATTAGACCGCTTAGGAACCCTCAAGTGATGCAATACATCACCTCAACATACACTCATCTTTTATGAAATGTGTTAAAAGGAGGGGGTGGCATGAGTCAAATAAAGTGGGATGGGTGATGGTGCAACTGGTGTTAGGTGAAGAAGAGTGATTTCTAGTTATGGGGCGTAGCTTCTGTGAAGGTGATGTGATAGGTGATAGGCTTTTGTCTAGTCCACCTGCTGTGCACAAGCGCCGCCCCTATCATATAAGGACCGGTTCATCGAACCTCAGCGTAGTGATTTCGTGCAACCACAGAATCTGTGTTATGAGAAGGACTCATTTTGCCCCTCTGATCATCCACATTGAGCCCTTAAGGCGGTCAAGTGGTACCAAGGTCCCAGGAGTAGACGTGGGATACCCACCATCTGGTCCTCGATTACAGCACTAACCCACGTCGTGAGATCGTATTGCCCATTGATATAGCCCCTGGTTTGTGTTGCCTCCCTATATGGGAATTCCAGAAAAAGACAGGGGAAGTTGATTGCCCTGCGGTTCGGCTTCGAGAATGCGCTATCGCGTCATCGGGAACCCCGATTGATGATCCCTGGATGAACCTTGTGGTGGAATCTGTGGATACCATTGTGTGCGTAGAGTGAGCATTATGTAACTCTGTTGATCAAGAGAAGCGTTGCTTGTAGGTACAGTGTACAATCACTACAGAGTGTATAATCCATTCAAAATGATCGTTGTTATAGTATTGACATACTACAGCTTAGGCTCACAATGATTATTCTTGATTATCTCCTTGTTGGTATGAGTGGGTGTAGGAGTGCAGGTTTTGAAAAAGCGTCTGGTTGGGATAGTGGAGACCCTTCTAGTTAAAATTTGAGAACCGGCAAGAAAGGTGACTTCTCTCCCAGGTCTAACCTTTAAAATAATGGTAAAATAGGTCCAACCTCTAAAACCTTTTTGTAAAAATGCCTGGATGAAAATATTGCTTTAACTAAAAGAAAACCATAGTTAGCCTTCTATGCATGAATATATCTATGTACGAGGTTAGCTTGTTGAGTACTTTTCGTACTCACCCTTGCTGCTGACGTTCAGATGAAGAAGAAGACGGTGTTGAGCTCGATAGTGATGAGTTGGACTCGTTCTTCACGCAAGTTTGCCCGTGATTTTTTGCTTCTTGTCTTTCTCTATTTTGTAATGACTGTTTGAGGTTGTTAATTCACCTCGCTAGTTATAATCTACGACATGCTTATAAGACTCTATTCGGGACAATATATGTAATAACTGTGATATGAGCTATGTATCTACGATGTGCGTGCGTATCGACTATTGATCCAGAGATTGTTGCGGTATATATGGGTTATCTCAGAAATGGGGTAGGCATAGGCCCTGTTTGGAAAAAGAATAGGAAAAATGTAGGAATGTGTAAAACGTAGTAGTGAAGGGAGTGAGAAATCTGCAGAAATAAAAAATGCAGGAATTGAGAACTTGTGGTGTTTGGAATGTAGGAATAAAAACACAGGAAACTAAAATTAAAATAATAAATAATTTAATAGAAGAAAATGTTTAGAGCCTATCTGAAATTTAGAATTGAAAAGTTATCGAAAATGACTTTTTATTACTTAGAAAATAGATCATAGCAATTTATATTTCATCAATAGGTAGGCTTATGAAGTTATCCTGATGTTGCATTAACCAATGGTAACAATAAAAGACTTTTCATTAATCAATGGTCCCATAAACCAGATCGTCTGTTCATCCTTATCCTCTCGATGCTGCTATTCTAACTTAGGTTGCTGATGTCCCGCGCCTGTACATCGCCATTGCCGCAGCCAGGACGTTGCACCACCCTGCCACATTCCAGCGCCGCAGCTGCGCCGCCTTTGCTGCCTTCTTGCACCGCAGCCGCGCCTCCTTGACCCCGCCTTTTTCTTCTCCGATGCCAGCGCCACTGCTGGAGCTTGCAAGCAAGCTTTCCCTTGGTTTTGATTGGATTTTTTTTATTCCTTTGATTTGCACGTTCCCAAATTCCTTTCTAGAGGAAAGTAAGGGACTATTTGTCCATCGCAAACACATCTATATGCTTCCTTTCCACAGGAACGAGTTCCCACGTATTTCCTTCAAAAATCTTTCGTTCCAAACACCCCCTTAAAAAAAGAACTTGGGACGTGTTTGTTTCTTGAAAATGTATCGTATTCAAACCCTGGTCCGTTTTCAAATCCGTTACAGCAGTTTGGTTAGCGGGTCAGCGGAATGGGATACCTGGTAATCCAAAACCGGAGTGTACAAGTCTGAACAACCCCAACTCCACCCAGTATCAGATCGATACCGGTCGACTTGCACACACGCGCTTGCGCGGACACGGATCCTCGGCAGTCGACTGCAGTGGGCCATCGTCACTGCGCGTGGGCCCAGACGCGTGCAGGGCCCACGCGGCAGCGATCGGCAGTTGACTGTCGGTGATCCCGATTCCGCTTGCGCGCCACTCGACTCGTGACCGAGGCGCCGGCCGAGGCCCCGCCGTCGGCAGCTGAGGCGCGACCGCCGCTAGCTGAGGCACCGCCTCCCTCGTGACTCCACTGGAGCTCGCCCTTCGTTGCCAGCTGAGGCGCCGCCAGCCGTAAATCTAGCCACTGCCGACGAGAGCACCCCACACGTCCTCCTAGCCGGTAACTTTCTCCTCACCCTCCTGTCCCCTCCTTTTCCTCTCCTCTCTGCTAACCCTAGGTCGGTTCACGCATAGGACGAAGGGGATCCTTTGAGGAAGGGGCTCACCACAGGAGAGTGGAACAAGGTCACCACAGCTTTTGGAGAAAGCAAGGGGCGCATGACTAGACCACCGGTATAGGTTTCCTCTCCCTCTCAATCGATTATCACAGGCCACTCTATTCTAACCGTAGATTGATCTTTCTTGGATTAAGGAAGGGGCTTACAACCAAGATCTTGGGCTTAGAAAGAAGAGACTCTGACCAGCAACACATCCAGCCTCGACTCTCCTTCCGGTTCGTGCTAGATCTGCTGATTTTGACATGTTTTGCTATGCAAGACATTGTTCTATTTATTGTGCCTGTGACTATTCAGCTGAGTTCTACAATGTACATGAAAGAGATTATTAGTACTGAGACAAGTTCTTATGTATTCATAACTTATTTTTTATGTAGACGATTATGGCTCGCCTTCCCTTATCTTCAAGAACTTGAAGCAGGAATATTGCCCTTAGGAATATTTTATCTTCTTTCATTCTCATGTACTATTACATATGGTTACTCATGGCATTAGGTTATAGAAGAAAATGCTTGAAAATAGAAAGGAGGATGAAAACAGGGAGCTTAGAATTATCAAAATGAATGAACTCATTCGAGATAGCGATGCTAAGTGTATTAGTCAGCTTCGTATGAATAGGAGAACATTTTACATTTTATGTGAGATGCTTAGAGACATAGGAGGATTGAAGGCTACACGAAATATGACTCTACAGGAGATTGTTGCACAATTTCTGTACACGTTATCCCATCATTTGAAGAATCAAACCATTAGAAGCTTTTTTTTACCAAAGCAATGAGACGATTAGTAGACAATTCAACCTTTGTCTTCTAGTTGTCCCAAAATTGCAACATTTCTTGCTTAAGACTCCAGAGCCCATACCCGAGAATACGGATGAGAAATGAAAGTATTTTAAGGTACATTGGTTATTTAGTCTTTTTCTTAATCATAAATACAATTTAGTAGTGTGATGCAGTTATAATTTCTAACTTGCACATGTAGAACTATTTGGGTGCTTTGGATGGAACACATATTAAGGTAACAGTACCAACTTATCTAAAAGGAAGGTATAGGTCCAGAAAGGCATACATTGTTACAAATGTTTTGGGCGTTTGTGCACCAGATATGTAATTCATTTATGTGTGCACCGGATATCCAATTCATTTATGTGCTGCCCGGTAGGACGGGCTCGGCACACGACAGGTGTATGATTCGAGATGCCATTTCGAGGCCAAATGGATTGCATGTACCTCAAGGATGCTACTATCTTGTTGATGCTGGATATACTAACGCAAATGGATTTTTAGCTCTATATCGAGGTCAACGGTACCATTTGGGTGGTTGAACAGCTCAAAATCTACCCCATAGTGCCGAGGAGTACTTCAATATGCGTCATGCCCGTGCAAGAAACATTATAGAGACAAGCTTTGGAAGGTTAAAGGGAAGATGGGCAATTTTGAGATGTGCTTCTTATCTTCTTATAAAGACGCAATGCCGTACAATAATGGCATGTGCTCTTCTACACAATTTAATTTTGCAAAAGATGCCTAGAGATCCTATGGAGAGTGAAGAACAGTCAATGGTAGATTCAATAGAAATCAGCGAGGGAGAAGGGAGTGAACCAGAATTTATTATGGGTGTTTCAACCTCAAATGAATGGGCAAATTTTAGAGATTCTATTGCAGAAGGGATGTATAATAATACTTATAGGGCTTCTAGCTCTCATTGAGGTGTGTTTTTTTGTTTTTGTAGTACTTCTTAATTTTTGTCGGATAACAGCTACTAAAATGTGTTTTTGATATAATACTATTGTTTTGTAGACATGGACTGTTCGGAGAGTTCAACAGGTATGTGTGGATTGGGGAAGAATAAAAGAAAGTTCTGTAGCCTAAAAAAATATCTTTTTTGTTTACCTGCCGTCCTATTTGTTTACTTGCTGTTTTGTAGTTCTATTCTGCCATTTTCTTACTTCTTGTCTTGTGTGTCATTCTGTCAAAGCATTCTGTAGTTCTGTAGCCTAAAAACACCATTTTGTTTACTTGCTGTCCTGGATGATTCTCATAATTCTTTATCACAGAATAATGTTGATGCTTCCCTTTCCTTACTTAAAATATACTGTCAGCAATATACTTAAAGGATATGGCCACGGGTGAAGGTGCAGAAGATCTCACTGATGCCATCAACAACTTTGAACAAGAATTGGCTGCTGGAAATAGTAATGACCAAGAGGAAGAATAGGATAGGACATCTAGAGAAACACCTAGATACAACAGCCCATCAAACATCGCCTTCGTAACAACGTACTTACGGGCACGCATGTTAGTTTTGTTAAAAAAAACAGATAACTCAATGAAAATACTAGTCATTCTGGCCAGCTAAGGCCGCCAGAAGTCCTAGAGCATCCTGAGAAAAATATGCAAATTCTCAAGAGCAATCTTTTTTATCATTTTATTTTTATATTAATTAGAAAATAAACTTGATATTTCACAAAAATGGTCTACACTTAGGCTGTGACAGACTGTATCACAAAAGAGACGATCCATCGACCACAGAATCTTATTGGATGTCACTCGGTGAAGCGAGGGCCAACAGTATAATACAAACGGTTGTTTAAGTTTATAAAACAAAGTATTTTAAAAGCGCGGAAGCGATCACCTTATTTCAAAGACTACCAGGGTCTTCTAGATACTAAGCAAAAGATGACATCGAGCTCATACGATGCATCTTCTACAGCACATAACAGCTCAGCGCGGCGAGCAGGGCTTCCATAGACATTGCTACCTCGAGGGTCACTCCTGTCAATTGATCCAGAGAAGGGAGAGAGGACCTGTAAACAAAAACAACAAAGAGCTACGCCCTAAGCATCTAAATGCTCAGCAAGTCTTACCCATCAACATGGTTAACTACAGCCGACTCCAAAAGATATGATAAGGCTGACTCACATAGGATAGCTATTTGTAAAATCAACGCTAGAAGTCGATCTTTACTTTCAGGTTTTAACAGTAAATTAAGTATCAAAATTTAAATTTAGTTTGCACTATCAACTACCACAATCATGGTTGTCAAGTAAATTCTGATAAATAACTCAAACATCTCATATTTACTTCCATCTTTATTCTTTTATTTTTTACTACGCTGCGAGCAGCGAGACAAGTGATACTCATTACTGTGAGAGGTAGCGATTTGAATCAATTTACATCTAGCTAGAGAAACCTGATTACACGATATGTACGCACTTCTCGAAAGTTGCATATGGCAACCTTTCACGCCAATGAGACATAGCGCCGGTCCGATGCTCACCTCTCCTGAGCAGTGGTACTCCATACGATAACCACATCAAGTTTATCCATGGTTAGCCCCAAAGCCCTCCCTTTTATCATCTTGAGAAGAGAGGTTCAGTTACGTCCAGTCACTACGCACATTGGGCTACATCAGTTTCTTGAGGCCTATAGATCCAGTATGTAATTAGTACTATTCAAACTTGCTTGACAGAACTGACAACGGATGGTCTTTAATCGACATAGACAGGGCTACCGCACACAGGACTCCTTTCCTGTTGCTAACCTATACCTCCCTGCTTGGTTTCAACTTATCATTTGTTGTAATTTCATAACCAACATCAACCCTTCAGGCTCTTATAATCTAACCTCATCAAATCATGTGATACTTTTGAATCAGGGGTAAAACCTATAGCTCTCGCAAGTGAAGTTACCAAACACTCAACTTCTACCGTTAATTAAAGCTTATAGTCTAGCTCTACATCGCGATACCCGTACCAAAGACACTAACATAAGTAAAGGGTACTATTATGCAATGTACGGTTTCAATCAACTCTTATAAACCTAATGCATATTACAGTACTAGCCATACATAGTAATAAAAAGAAAACATTAAAACAAAGTTAATGCACCAGAGCTTGCTTGGCCTTTGCTCAAAGTTAGATTCTTCGACAAGAAGAACATCGTCGAACTTCTTCTCAGTTAGCTCGGCTCCTAACATGAAATGATATGCATAAAATCGGAGTATGCACATGCGAGAACTTATTTTCAAAAGATGACTAGTAAATTTAGTTATACAACTTCTTTTAAAATGGAATTTTGAAAACAAAACACCATCTGAGAGTTGCTCACAAAATCAGAGGGGTTTAAATAAATTTTTGATAAATTTTCAAAATTTACTTAAATCATATAGATTTATAATAATTTAAATACCATTTAAACATAATAAAACATAAATTTTAACATAATACAATTACTTTTGAAAAAATTAACTATGAAAATTTTCTAAAACATAAATTTTAACTAAATAAACAGAAGAGTATATTTTCTAAGATTCATTAAAATCAAATGAATTTATAATGATTTAAATAGTGTTTAACCAAAATATAACCTTTATAAAATTATTTTTGATGAAAATAAATATGAAACTTTGCAAAACCAAAAGGTTTAATTAAATATACAGGAAAGTGAATTTTATAAAATTTTATCATGTCAAGGAATAATGATAATGCATTAATGAATGGTTATATGATCTGAA